>PVIU01014339.1:0-52301 GCA_004026605.1 Ondatra zibethicus
AGTTACTCTGCCATCTTTCCTAATGTCACATTTCCATGATGTACTTTTAATGAAATTGAAGCACTCAAAAGATTTCCAATAATGCCGCAGGCTCAAGTATGACAAATGTTTGCGCAGCCTGCCAGCAAGTCTGTGAAAAGCAAGCAGGAGGCATGCCTCCCAGCCAACGAAGGACAGTTCTTTGCTAAATGTCGCGAAGTAGATAGCAGGTAACATTGTAGGTTTCCAAGTTGAGTGTCCACTCTCCATCCTGCTGTACGCAGCCTGACTTCTCAGGAGCCCTCCTCCCCAGCCCTCCTCATACCCATCCTCAGGTACCTTCTCAGTTCAGATGCTCCCTGACTTCCTGCGTTTCCCTCACTTTTACACCACCCACATTGGAACAACCACATCAGCCCTTTCCTTGGCTTTCTGTGAACCTTCTATCTGTTTCTGCTTACCCTCCCTCAGGTCCAGTTAGGTTCGACACCCTGCCGAGCTTGTCTGAGGTCATCTTGCTCTGCTCTCAGCCTTGATTAACTGCACACGGTTATCTTGCATGGCAGCCTCCCTCTGACTTCATCTCTCTACTTGGTAGCCCCTGGAACACCTGAAGTTTGTCTTATGGAACAGCGAGCCATTGTTAATTGTGCCCATTGAGCGAATATTTGCTAGGAGTCTGCTGGGTATCCTGCCCCTCTCCAGGGCCCGTGAGGAGCTGAAGCCCAGGAGCCGAGGCAGTCGCTTTCCTTATGGAGCCCCCCCCCCCAGCTCTGCAGGAAACATTTTAAGAAACAGGAAGGTGGTGACTTCATGAACGTTCAATTTTGTGCTGGCGTTCTGTGGTTTGTGTGTGCGCCAGGCAAGTTGACAGTTTGTAGTGAGGGACTGGTCCGATGGAGTAGGACTAGACTGGAGAGGAGCCTTGGGGGTGAGCCTCGTGGGAAGCCGAGGGCATGCGCTTTGACACTCCTGCAGAGGAGCCTGGAGGAGAGCGTGCTGTCCCGGGAGTCAGGGGCTTCCTTGCTCTACTGGTCCTGTGATGGAACCCAGTCAGCAGCTCATTCTTGAGACTGGATTGGATGGCTCTGAGGCCTTGTGAGTCACTCTCAGACCTGCGCGTATAGGGAAAGGGGAGGAACAGTTTGGGCAGATCGGTCGCTTGTGGGAAAAGGCATGGGGTCAGTTACTGCAGATCCCACCAACCAAGGGTGCCAGTTTGATCTGGCATGGTCAAATTTTATTTGGCACTAGGGACCCTTGTGACTGGAGTAAGAAGAGAATACCTGAGAAGCTGAGTCCAGCTGGAGTCTGGTCACATCCAGGTGCCCGGCAGGAATGTGGGCCCAATGTGTTCGACCTGAGTCCTGCCCCACGCAGTCACTTGTCACAGGCACAGCTGAGGTGACTTTGCAGAGCTCTTGTCCAGGAGGCGGGGGCATGGCTGTCCAGTCCTCCTGGGGTTATTGTGGGAGCTATGTGAGCTCATGCTGGTAAAGTGATTGGCAAAGGCTTGGCACAGAAACAGTGCAAAAGATTATTTCTTTTGGTAATTCCCTTAGCATTTCACAGGTGTCTGCTAGATTCCTGCTGTCGGCCTGGCTACTGTGGGCTGCAGTCCAGCAGGGAGAAAGCTCGAATGAGAAGGTGGAAGGTGATCCATTCTGATGAAATGTCGGGTATGACAAGTGACTTGGAAATAGTGGCTATCAGGGAGAGAGCAGAGCGTCTTCCCCTTGGCATTATCGGTTGAGGCGACAGCTCTGATATGGGCTGGGCTGGCACTGAAGGATGTTTAGCAGCCGGCCTAGCCTGGCATCTACCCACTAGATAGTGGACCCTTCAGTCCTGACGCTACCCAGTGTCCATAGGGCCACAGCCAGCCCTGTTGAGAACTGCTGGGCTAGAGGATGGAGCGGTGCTGTCTGGGCCGTGTGCATAGGGCAGGCCTCTTGGAAGGTCGAGGAGAGCTCTGAGTGCCAGAGTTGGGGCAGGAACACTGCAGAGGACCAGCACTTGGGCCTTAGAGCAGGCTACAAGCCACAGCAAGGAAGGGAGGGGGACAATGACCACGGAGTGTCCTCTGTGGCGGTGGTGTGGATTGTGGATCTTATCCTGAGTGCTGAAGTGTGGTGGAATCCTCAGAGGTGAAATCCACAGAGGATTTCGAGCAGGGCCTAGCAGGATCCTCCAGCTCCTACATGAAGAGGCTCCCTGTGGAAGAGGGTGGCAGGGCCTGGTCGATGCAGCAGAGATAGTTGTAGTTTGGACCAGGATAACAACAACTGTGTTATTTTTATCCCTGGGAAGCAGATACCCCAGCAGTTAGGTGTTCAGAGATTACCTGGGGAAGAGGTGTGTTCTCAGGGCGCCATCAGCCTGACTCCTGAGGAGGAAGGAGCCAATGGAGAAGGAGCTGCCCGGAGGGGGACACCAGCTGTGAGAGGCTGCTGGGGACCTGGGCCCGGGGGAGGGACTGAGGGCTCAGTGGAGATGAGTATGTGTGGGGAGTCCTCAGGATGAAAGGAGGGTGGTGCTCCCTAGCTCTCAGACCCCAGATGAGAATGGAGCTA
Source organism: Ondatra zibethicus (assembly GCA_004026605.1). Taxonomy (NCBI): domain Eukaryota; kingdom Metazoa; phylum Chordata; class Mammalia; order Rodentia; family Cricetidae; genus Ondatra; species Ondatra zibethicus. The sequence continues at coordinate 2,553 of PVIU01014339.1, forward strand.
AACCAGATGTCCCCAAAGGGACTGTGGGGCTGGGGTTTTGCTCTGATTTTAAAATAGGAAGCATTAATGACGTGCTGACAGGAAGGGAAAGCTGAGGCGGGAAGGTTTTAGCTGTGGGCTTCCTCACAGGTGTGGCCTTGGGTACATGGTAGTGGATGATCTGGCCACAGGGAGGAGTAAGAACCAGGTAACAGGGACAGCAAGGAGAGCCAGGAATGGTGGGGAAGGGATGGGCCAGGCTGACTGCTGGCCACTTAGATGGTGCCTGTTCCTGCTGCCCTTGGTTAGTGGGCTCAGCAACCCCGGTACCTTTCGCGCTTGCTCCTGTGCACCTCCGTGACTTCTGAGAGGTCCTCTGCCCTCCTCTTACTCAGTGGGTGTAGCACCAGGCGGTGCTCGGTTCGGCTCTGAGTAACAGCGTGGCAGCTGCTATGGCCGCGTTGTTTCTCCACATATAATATGTCCTAAGGAGAGCAGTTCTCACTACCCCACCATCCCAGCAGTGACAGGGCTGAGCTTGCTGTGTCTTCCTATGAGCCGCTCTTAGCTTTTGGCCTTTGGTCTTGGACTTGTGTCCTACGGTTGCAAGAGGGCTGCAGCTGCCTTTGAAGGAGGACGAGACAAGGCTGTGGGAAATGCACAGGAGAGGGCTCATCTGTGTACGGAAGGTGCTGGCTCCTTGGAAGCAGGACCTAACAGGCTTGTTTATGTCATGAGACAGAACTGGGCCGTGGGCATCAGCTGGCTGCAAAGGAGCTGCCCTGTACTTGTCTCTGAGGCCAGGGAAGCTGGGGTGAAAGCTCTGGGAATGCCCAGGGGACAGTGACCTGAAGTGTCCCTCGGAGGTTTTGTCACCAGAGGAGAAGCTTTAATGATCAGCTGACTAGGTGTCGCGTGCCCATGTGGTCCTCCTTACGGGCTGCTGCCCACCATGGTTCCTTTTGGCTTGGATATGAATCTGCTGCCTGTCATGGGTGGGATGGGGACAAGTATCACCAAGCATAGTAACCGGTGTATCAGCCCACGCTTCTTGTGTCGTGCCTTAGACATCAGTCTGTTCCTCTCCAGGGTTTTTGGGGGGCGGGGGAGATGCTGGAGAGTCTTGAAGACAGCTTTATTTATTTATTTGTTTGTTTGTTCTCCAGCTGAGACAGCAAGAAAGATGGTTTGTCGTACATGAGTTACAGTTGGCCATGGGTGAGGGAACACAACTGCTCCAGAATGGCCCAGGTTCAGGGCTGAGGGCCAGCAGAGCTCTGGGGGCTGTGGGGTGGTCAGTCTCCCAGGCGGTGTCGGGAGTGACGGTGATGCCCCAGATCCACTGAGACTTATTACCGACAGCCGCACACACAGCTCAGCTTGTGCCATTGTCCTGGCTTTCCGTCTCCCTATATTCTTCCTTCCTCCCTCCCTCCTTCCCTCCCTTCCTTCTTTTCTTTCTTTTATCCTGTTTTGGTTTGATATTTCAAGACAGGGTTTCTCTGTATAGCCCTGGCTGTCCTCGAACTCACTCTGTAGACCAGGCTGGCTTTGAACTCACAGAAGTTCGCCTGCCTTTGACTCTCGAGTGCTGGGATTAAAGGCGTGCGCCACCACTGCCTGGCAGCATCCCTTAATTCTGCTCCTTCAGCCTCTATGGGAGCACAAGCTCATTTACTTGGACCCCTATCTTGTCTTCATTCTCTTGCGCTTAAGCCTGTGCATCCCTCCTCCACTTGACTCTCAGGGTACAGGGGTCTCAAGTAAGATGGTGCTAAGGCCAAGAGCTGGTAACTTTATTTTCTTTTTCTTTTCTTTTTTCTTTTTTTTAAAGACAGGGTTTCTCTGTATACAGCTGTGGTTGTCCGGGAACTTACTCTGTAGACCAGACCTATAGAATGAGCGCTGGCCTCATTCACAGAGCTCCGTCTGCCTCTGCCTGCAGTGCTGGGATCATAGCTGTGCTCCACCACTGCCCAGCTGGTAGCTCTACGTAAAGAACAGCTCAGATCACCTGTGAACATCTCCATGCCTCACAGAATCCCTTACACAAGTGAGAGGTGACAAGGTGGCTCCACAGGTGAAGGCGCTTGCCACCAAGCCTGGTGATCTGAGTTTGATCCCTGGGACCTGCGTGGTAGAAGGGGAAAACAGATTCCTCTGATAGCCACATGGACCCCATGGTGGGCATGTGCAAACACCCATGAACACATAACAAATAAGTGTAATAAAAATGTCACCCAGAAGACATTTGCAAGCTTTAACTGGCAGAGTGGCCAGTCACGGAGGGCAGAAGCCAGTGTGCCTGAAGTTAGGACACCTTCAGAGAAACATGGAAGCAGCATGGGGGCCGCAGCATAGCCCGGTTTAGAACACGTGCCCGCATGTGCAGCACAGGGATTCACAACCGCTCTCCCCCAAACCCAAGTGTCTTAGACTGAAATATTGGACGGTGACGTGGGGGCCATGAGGTGAGGCCAGCGAGCACTCAAGCAGGGTGCACTGCGCACGCACACCCTTCATTTAGCTTTATTTGATTTTATGAGTATGGGTGTTTCCTGTGCATATCTGTCTATGCATGCAGACTTGGTGTAGGGACACATCCATCTGCAGTGGCAGAAGAAACGAGCTCGACAAGCCCCTGGTAGAGCAGAGCTTGCTGGTGGGGTCATGGTGTTCTCCAAGGAGCCGCTGGCATTTAGGAGAGGACTGGGGATGCAGGGCTGGCAAAAGGGGTCAGGTGAACCCCTTGAAGTTTGTTGTGTTATTTTTGTCTTCTGTGTGTCTAACATCTGTATGTTGGATACGTGTTTCACAGAGGCCAGAAGTACATCGCTCATCAGCAGTTTGGGCCTGCGGTTGTCTGCTCTAGGCCGACCCCGGCCCGTGGAGCCTGTGCGGGCACTGGCTCTGCTGATGAGCGTCTGCACAGGCAGGGATCCGCCTGCTGAGGGCACCCAGCCTTCCCTGCCTGGCTGCCACCCCCTACACCTCGTGCCCACAGGCGCATCTGCCCCGGGGTGTCCTGCAAACCCTCTGAGTCGAGCTGGGCTATGAAAGGAGAGCAAGCTCTGAGTAATGGTGTTCTGGAAACCCAGCTAGTCATTCCCAAGATGCCTGGTGATGAAAAGGGCCTCTGAGGGCTGCCCTCTGGACTCCTTGGTTATTTAAAGTCTTGGCTGTGTTGCTGACCCTTGACTGGCCTGCATGTTAATGTTTGCAGTGGCTTTCCAGTCCCTGTGCTGACTAGTTGTCAACCTGACACAAGCCGGAGGCTTTGGAGGGGGGACTCCCATTGAGAAAATGCCCTCATAAGATCAGGCTGTAGGTAAGCCTGTAAGGCATTTTCTTAACTAGAGATTGGTGCAGGAGGGCCCAGCCCATTGTGGGTGATGCCATCCCTAGGCTGGTGGGCCTATAAGAAAGCAGCTTGAGCCGGGTGGTGGTGGCGCACACCTTTAATCCCAGCATTTGGGAGGCAGAGGCAGGTGAATCTCTGTGAGTTCGAGGCCAGCCTGGTCTACAGAGCTAGTTCTAGGACAGGCCTCAAAGCTACAGAGAAACCCTGTCTCAAAAAACCAAAAAAAGAAAGAAAGAAAGAAAGAAAGAAAGAAAGAAAGAAAGAAAGAAAGAAAGAAAGAAAGAAAAAGAAAGAGAAAGAAAGCTCAAGCAAACCAGTATGCAGCCATCTTCCATGGCTTATGCATCAGCTCCTGCCTTTAGGCTTCTTCCCTGTTTGAGCTCCTGTTCTGACTGCCTTCAGTGGTGAGCTGTGACAGGGAAGTGTCCTTCTGTTGCTTTTAGTCATGGTGTTTCATCGCAGCAGCAGAAACCCTAGCTAAGGCCTGGGCTGTGGAGTACAGGACTGCACTTGCAGAGGTTGTGAGGGAGGGAGCATTCTGGGGCTAAAGTGCTGGTGGAAGTGCACTGGTGGCTGCCACATCCTGGATGTGACTGTGGGGTTTGGATCCCTCATTTTCCAGAAGTGGAGCTAACCTGGCTTAGGTGGGAGGATTCCTCTTACCTGCTGGGTTTTACCCATTTCTCCTGGCATGAGAACATGCTTTTCTTGCATACAAGGCTTCTGAGAGCCTAGAGGGGAAAGCAAGAGACTTAAAAAAACAAACAAAACTGGGCATAGTGGCACTCAGTTCTGATCCCAGCGCTTGGGAGGCAGAGGCAGGCGGATCTCTGTGAGTTCGAGGCCAGCCTGGTCTACAGAGCAGTTTCAGGCCAGCCAGAGCTACACTGTGAGACCCTGTCTCACAACTGAACAAGCTAAAATCTAGCAAACAGGCACATGCTACCGTGGTGCCCAGCCGCCGTAGCATGCTCCTCTGTAGCAGTCTGGGGGGGCGGACCCTGCTTTCCGCCTGGTTCCTTCTGAAGTGACTCAGAGCCAGAGCTCTCTTAGGCTGCTGCATGGCTGTGGCTGCTCAACATGGACAAAGCAGTGGTGAGCCAGGCCATGGCCGGCTGTAGCCGGTCAGCATTGGTGAGAGCCGGCCCCCTGGTAAGTGTTCCTGTGTGAACACCGTATTTCCTTTCTTTTCTTTGAGGCACAGTAGCCAGGTTAGTCTTAAGCTCACCAACCTCCTGCCTCTATCTGCAGGAATACAGGTGTAGGCTTCCATGTCCACCTTCAGTTATGCCCTTTTGCTCTGAGAGGGGACCCTGCCCGAGCTTAGGTTCCACGCATCAGTGCTAACATCCTGGACTTGGTGGTGGTGGTGTTAGCTGGTCGTCCTTGTTTTCCTTTACCTCCCACCACCTGTCCTCTCCGTGCACCTTCCTGGGCGATGCTGTTCCACTCCGCATAGCACCGCTATCCCTGTCCCTCCCTGAGCCAGTAGCTGTCCCTTTCCATCTCCTCATTTCAGGGAAACAACAGCTATCTTGGATCCTTCTACAGCAGGTGCCCGGAGTGGTGGGTTGGTAGGATTTGTGGGTAGAAGCTAAACTCAGCAGGGAAGGTGTGTTGGTTAACAGTGTCTGCAGTGGGCACTGGGCTCAGGGCCTGGGCACTCTTGCTGGCATACTCAGCAACATGCTCCCTGTTGGGGCGTGAGTAGTTGGGTACACCAGTGCCACTGCCCCTTTGGATGCTCTTCTGTGCTTCCTGCATGTTGACAGTGAACATCAATTTAACGAGCATATGTTTTTGTCTTACCTGAATGAAGCCAGTGACTGGACCACTATAATGTGTTTGCTGGAGGCTGGGCTGGGGTACTTACTGCCCATAACATTCCTCTCTGTACTCTGAGAAGTCTTTTGACCTCAGGCTCTTTTTATGCGGTAGACTGTGGGACTGGCCGGGTCACTACTTGTCTTCTGATTGGACAGGTCGCGGTGGCGCATCTATCTATGGGAAACAGTTTGAAGATGAACTTCATCCAGACCTGAAGTTCACTGGTAAGTTTGTAATCTGACTGGATGGGCAGGAGAGGGAATGCGTATTGGAAGCTTGCCTTTTTTGGCTGTGGTTCAAGGTGTGTGTCTGACATCATGGCATGGTGCCAGACAGCTGCCCAGCCATGGCGCCACAGAGTGCCCTGGCAGATGAAAGAAAACAGCGCCTCTTGAGAGTCCTTGGCAATTTTGACCGCTGGCCTATGTTCTGGACTCTGCCCACTGTTAAATGTGCTAAAGTAAGGCCAGCTGAAGTCTTTAAGCCTTCCTGGGCTCTTGAGAGGAATGAGTGACGTGGGCCAGGGTTAGTGAGGAGCAGCACAAGTGAAGCTGGAGACAGAGGCAGAGGCATTGGGTTGGTACAGGAAGTGTCCGCCCTGTTTCTAGGAAGAGGCTGTGGGCCCTGAAATTGATGATGGAGATGGGCCTGCAGTCCTCTGTATCTGCTGACAGTGTTGCCATCCTGATGAACTGAGGGTCCTTGTTCACATTCTTCTCTCTCCTCATCTCCCCCAGGGGCTGGGATTCTTGCAATGGCCAATGCAGGACCAGACACCAATGGCAGCCAGTTCTTCGTGACCCTCGCCCCCACTCAGTGGCTGGATGGCAAACATACCATTTTTGGCCGAGTGTGCCAGGGTATAGGAATGGTGAATCGAGTGGGCATGGTGGAAACAAACTCCCAGGACCGTCCTGTGGATGACGTGAAGATCCTTAAGGCGTACCCTTCTGGGTAGAGGTGATGCTGTCGTGGGCACATCCAGGTCTTCTAAGATGCACCTAGTGAGCTATCTTCCGGATGACATAGAGTGCCATGTGTTGGGGTCATGCATATCGACTCTGACACCCTCTGGACAAAATGAAGCAGAGAGCGTCTTTGGGGGCGTTTGTATTCTGGTCAACAGTCACAGACTTGAAAAGCAGGCAGTGTTGAGGCGCGAACTGCACAGCCCCTTCCAGCCTCCGGCATGTGCTCTTCCAGAAACACACACAGCTCTCTCTATTCTCCCTCGGAGCCCGAGCATCAACGCTGTCGCTTCTGACACTAAACATCCCACGCAAAGCCAGTTTGAATTTTTGCCAAATGAAAAACGCATCCAACAATCAAATTGCTAAGAAGATGTCAAGTGGGGAATGATAATGTGTAATGGTGGAGAAACGGGTCTCTGAGATGGAAGCAGAAGCGTTGGCCATTTACCCCCTGGGAAGGTCTGGCAGTCACTGAACACAAGGCCAGTCCTTCAAGAACCTCACTCACATGCAGTGACACTTTTAGGGCTTTAGAGGAAGTAGGTAAGAGGTGTTTATACATGACATCTTTGTTTTTTAATCTTTCTGAATTTGCAGGGGCCATAGGGATGACAGGAAGGATGTTAATACTTTGAAATACATAGACGTTTCCAGAATAAAGTACCATTGGTGGCTGAAATCAGTGCTGTGGTCTTGGTATTCTTCTAGATTGTCAGCCCCCTCCCTTTTTTGAGACAGAATGTCACTGTGTTGCTGGCCTTAACTTACTATATAAACCAGGCTGACCTTGAACTTGGAGGATTCTTTAGCCCTTGTTCTAGGACTAAAGGCATGCTGTTGGCCATTTTAATCTTGGTGGCGGTGAGGAGTGCTGTAGCGTTCCTGTCTTCAGGGTTCACTCTGCCAGGTTTGTGAGTCTCCATCGGCTTCCCCCATGCAGGAGCAGCTTCTGCTAGAAAGAGGCAGAACCAAAGAAAGCCTCAAGGGATGTCACCTAGTGTTCTGAGGGAGGGGTGAGCTAAAGGTGACCCGGTTCCACTGCTGTGACACAGTACCAACCAGAAGCAGCCTGGGGGAGGGAAGGGATTATTTCATCTAGTCCCAGGTCGCAGCCCACCATCCTGGGAAGACAGGACGGGGGACCCGAGGACTAAAGTGGTGGCCATGGAGGGAGGGACACTGCTTACTGGCTTGCTTCCCTCACTTGCTCAGCTACCCTTTTTTTTTTTTTTTTTTTTTTTTTTTTGAGATATGGTTTCTCTGTGTAACAATCTTGGCTGTCCTGGAACTAGCTCTGTAGACCAGGCTGGCCTCGAACTCAACAGATCCGCCTACCTCTGCCTCCCGAGTGCTGGGATTAAAGACATGTGCCACCACCACTACCAGGCTCAGCTACCTTTAAAATAGTTCAGGCCCACCTGCCCAGGGATGGCGCTGCCCACAGGGGGCTGTGCCCTCCCATATCAATCAATAATCAGAAAAATGCCCCATAAGCCAGGTGAAGGCGGTTCCTCAGTTAAGTTTCCTCTTCCCCTGGCGTGTTGAGTGGAATAGCTAGCACAGGGTGGGTGTGCTGAGGGCCGCTGTCACCCCTGTTGCTGTAGGCCTGAGGCATAATATTGTGTGGCTTTGCTTCCTGACACAGTGACTGAGGTGGCACAGTGGGTCAAGTGGCAGTGAAGGGAGGAAGCCCTGGGATCCTAGTACAGCCCTGAAGGGACCTGGAAACATGTCTTTACTTACAGACTGGATGGTGTTATCTGCCACAGGTTCACAGTTATCCCAGGCGGCCCTTATCTCTCCAAGTAGCTGGGAATGACCTTGAACTTCTGATCCTCCAATGTCTTCCAAAAATAGGGATCAGAGGCCAACCTTGAACTCATGGCTCCTCAACAATGGAGTCACACTGCTGTTCATGCAGAACAGGTGTTCAGAGCAGGATCTGGTACTGGGAACACTGGTTAAAGCCAGCTTTTGGTAATAGACATTAAAGCCACCACACACCTCAGGCTGTGTGCGTTGCGTGTGCGCGTGCGTCTGCTCATTCCACTGCACCCCACCTCTCCGCCCCCAGCTTCTCTGCCAGTCTGCCAGGAGCCTGCACTCACAGCTCTCCCTCCCTGCTCTGACCTCAGAGCAAGGCCCGGTCTTCTTCCTATTCCATGCTGCCTACCCAGCACCTGTGTGATGCTTTGAGGTTATTGCTGAGTGAATCAAAATATTCTCCATCAGGAAAAGATGGAGGCTCGTTGGCAGAAATAGCTACACCCGGAGTCACAGACCCGGGCTTTGACTGGCGCGACAGCAAAGCCTTTTCCACTCAGCCCTCTGGAAGTCCTCAGCTTCGTTTATTTTTGGATTGTGGCTCCAGAATATGTCAAAATAGCTTTTCCCACAAATGGCAAATGGCTCCTACCCCCAGATCCTCAAGCCAATCGGAGTCTCTCCGTGGCCCCTCTGGCACCATGCTGCGGCTGTGGAGGAGGAAGCATGGCCAGCACATCTGTTCAGGCTGGGTGCTTCCTGCCAAGAAGCACTCTCTGCCCTCATAGCCACATTCCATAGAATGGATGTCTGATTTAGGTAAGTGCCAGGACAGAGGACGCCCCAGCAACTCTGGACAAAGTGCAGCGGGAGAGGGAAAGCCAGGGACGTAAGGCTCTTTGGTTGTGTGGAGAAATTAGGTTCCTGCTTGTTTTTCCAAACTAGTGATTCAGAATCCCTGCCTTTAGTGGCAGGTCTGAGACTAGCCTGCCCTACGTAGTGAGTGAGATCCCTGTCTCCAGGGGAAAAAATTAGACTCCTATCTGGGTGGGAGGAGTGGCTCAGGTTAAGAGCGCTTGCTTCTGCAGCAGAGGACAGGGTTCAGCTCTCAACACCCATATGGCGATTCACAACTGCCTGTAGCTCCCATCCCTGAGTATCCACCACCCTCTGCTGGCCTCCACACCCTCCTGCTCACACTGTGTACACAGTAAGCACACTCACATTAAAATCACAATCATTGTATTAAAGACCCTGTCTTGAAAATGTGTGGATCCGGGAGTGCGAAATCTTTGTGTCACCTTGGGGAACCACATGCCTTCTGGAATTCGGTCTTCTTGTTCATAGGCTAACATTTGATCTAGGCCTTTTGAGCTTCAAGTCTGAATGTAGGTCAATTTGAGATTTCCTCCAGCTGCCAAGTTTGCACTTAGCATGCTATTTTGGGAGTCTGCCACTAGAGGCCGCTATGAATGTGGTTTAGCCTCGCGGCAGCGTCAAAAAGCTTACCAACACCTATAATGGTTTTACTAAGCCAAGCCAGCTGCTCTTGGGATGTGGAAAACCAAAGACTGCTCAGATTGCGACAGACTAGAATCGAGATGTGAGCCCAGCAGAGTAAGCCTAAGAGTGCTGCACGGTTCTAGCTCCGTTGGTTGGTCTAGGCAGAAGCTCCCATGCCCTGGTTGCACGAGGCCTGAGCTGGGCTTGGCTGTGTATATACCTGGTCCTAAAATTCCAGCTCCTCCTGGCTGTTTGTTTAGTCCTCCCCTGTGTGGCAAAGTTGTTCTTTCCATGGTAATCTAGAGCCCCTCACTGACACCAGCCAGAAAATTATTTCACTTGAGAAAGCAGCTCAACTTGTGTATTTCTGTCTTTAACACCCAATCTCAGAGGTTGCCCTCGTTATACCCGTTTCTGGAAGAGCAAACTGAGGGCCAAAGCCAAGGATCGCAAAGCCCGGTAGTGAGTGAATGAATGGAACGGGGGGGGGGGGCAAGCCACCAGCTAGGAGCAGATGTGCGGTTAGCTTTTCCGTTGTCCCCACCTTCGATACATAGAGGGAGCAGACGAGGGTCGGGAAAGAGCCAGCCTTGCAGGGGGATAGGAGGAGTGGGCTCGAGGGGCATCACCCTGCCTGCTCCGCCATCTCAGGCCACCTCCCCAAAAGCAGGCCTACTGGGGCCCAGGGCACACGGAACCCTGACTGGTGTGTTTGTTGGGTCATAAGTGTAATAGCCGCACCACTCCACCCAGCTCGTGGAAATCATTTCCTCTCTCTGAGGATCTGGCGAGGCTCCATTAAGACCTGGGCCCTGTGTATTTAATATGGGCAGAGGCGGCGTCGGGGAGGGGCCAGGAACCTATGCTTCCTCATTAATTGATGGCAAGAGACTATTCCAGGGTTGGCATATAAGAAAAGCCATCAAAGGAAAAGAATCCAGAGTTCGCAGTTGTCTTCGGCCACACTGCTGAAGACTGTGCTTCTGTGTCCCTCTTTGGGGACGTAGGCTTGAGGAGGGACTTGGCTGATGAACTGATTTGGTAGGAGGTTGCACACTCCTGGTTCCAGTGGACCCCCAATGCAGGGTGGCGAGATTCCCTTCCTCCTCGCTGATCTGCTTTGTCCCTCTGTCACAGTGGAAATTTACATATCCTTCTTTGCCCCCTCCTCCCTGTAGCTCAGAAAATTAACAGTTTTTTGAGCCAGAATTGGTCAGTCCTTGGCTGTGGAAAGGTCCTTCCCTAGCCTCAGATTGTCTGCAAAGGGAGCAGCCCACACTCATGCTAAGCCCCACTGACCTAAGTACCTGGGATCTTACATTATTTATTTATTTGCTTGTTTATTGATTTATTGTGTGCGTATGTGGGCGTGGATGTCTGAGGACAACTATGGGTTCTGGGGGACTGAACTCAGGTCATCAGACTTGGTGGCAAATGCCTTTACCCAGAGCTATCTCAGTGTGCTTTTATGGTCCATGCTTCTCTAGGGAGCTCCCAGCAGACCGGCTTAACTGGAATCTCCTACAGACACTGGAGGAGATGCGGGCACGGGCACACTGAGCGTTTTACTAGTGAATGAGTGTGTGCCCGCATGTGCTGTACATGGATCCTAGAGCCCGGAAGTATACCTCTGACCCTACTGTCAGTGATCTGAGGCGGGAGGGTGGTGAGAAGCCTGCCCTGGGCCATCGGCAGCTCCTGAGCCTGACACCTGAGCTCACAGGGGTGGGCGCTGATGGAGTGAATTACTGGAGACCCTAGAATAGACATTACCCTCAACCGGAGCAACTGCTCCCAGCCGGAGGCCGGCCACCGAGTGTGCCTGATGAACTGCTGGGGGTGGGAGGCAGAGCTAATAAACCCAGGGAAATCACGACAGGCAGTTGAAGACTCCAGTAGGCACACCAGGGCAGGGCTGCCGGGAAGTCAGCTCACACACAAAGCCGGGCTCGTGGCATTTTGTGCACATTTCAGTTACCTCCGCAGCCAGGCAAGCAAATACGAGTGGCTTGGCATGAAAATCAATTTAGAGCTGAAGGAAGGAAAAGGATGTTTCATCCCTGGTGGCTTCACAGGCTGCCCTAGTGCAGGTGAGAGAGAGGCTAGGGTGCAGGGTTCACAGAACATCAGGGCTGTGGGACAGCGACAGACCGCCCCGCCCCCCGCTATTTTTAGGTGCCCAAGGGAGGCAGTATCAGGGCCTCTGAAGCTAGTTAGGGGAGATGTCAGAGTTCCGGAAATGGAATTGGCCAAGAGGCTGTGTTTCCCTGCTCCTCCTCGGCTTGAGTGTGCCAGTCAGGGAGGCATCATGCTCACTGGCAGGAGGCTGACGGTACAGGGCGGGGCTAAGTTTGCTTTTGAGCTTGGGAGCAGATGCGAGGAGTCAGTCAGTCTTACACTTCCTAAGATGCTCAAACCAGGGGAGATGGTGTTCCATGGAGCAGGGAGTCCTGCAAGCCCCAAAAGCAAGTCAGTCTGTCACACCAGGGAGGGAAGTGTTTTCAAACGGAATTAGGAGCTGGGGGCATAGCTCAGTAGCAGAGTGTGTGCGGGCACAGGCAAGGCCCCAGTTTCCAAGGGGAGTTGGGAGGGAGGAGAAGGATGAAAATTTAGACCCAGCAACAAAAGAGAGAGGGCTGAGGTCAGGTAAGGCCAGGCAATGGAATCATGGTAAGGTGTGTGTGTGTGTGTTCACACAAAGCTGGAGAGGAAAGAAGCGTCTATTGAGAGCAGCACTGGGTCAGATCCTGGAGTCCAGGCTAATCCGGAAGAGGGGGACTCAGAAACGTGGAAAGGCCAGGGCCTCCAAGTTAGCTGGTGTGGAGCCTGTTGGCAGGGGCAAGGACATGGAGCTCCTCGTGGGGTCAGATGTTTGTGTGTTAACACGAAAGTTACAGTGACCATCCTTCCTAGAAGGAGCTGAGGTGTGATGATTCATGCCTAAAATCCCAGCACTCGTGAGGTTGAGGCAGGAGGATAGCCTGCGAGTTCAAGGCCAGCTAAGGCTACACAGTCAGCTGAACGCTTGGACCTAGACTGGGAATAGAGCTCAGCTGTGAGAGGGCTTCCTGAGCATGAGTGAAACCCTGAGCTCAGTCCTCAGCACCACATAAAACCAAGTACCTGGGACCCAGTACTCCAGAGGTGGGGGCAGGAGCATAGGGAGCTTGAGGCTAGCCTGGGCTATATGGGCTCCTGTCTCCTAAAGGAACAATAATAACAAAACAAACAAAAAACAAAAAAAGACTCTAATTTGAATCTGAGCTTTTATTGCTCATGGGCAAACGACCCTGAAGAGTTTTCTTATCCACCATGGGCCTCAGTTTCCAGATTGGCAGAGCCATTTTTTAAGCCCTTTGCAGTACTGAGGTCGGTGATGCCGTGACAACCGCACCAAGACAATACCGGATTAAGTTTGTGAGGGAGAACAATCAAGAGAGGTGACAGGCTGTGCTGTCTATGCTGGGATATAGTGAGACCCAGAGATGGATATTCCTCTGAGGATCAGGAAAGTCTGCACAGTGTCAGGATTTGGGCCTACCAGACCCTAGGCTTGCATCCCGTCCCTGCCTTTTAGCTGTGTGAGCTTGGGAGAATAAAGTCGATGAAGTGGCCCAGGTTCCTAACTTGTAGAAATGCAGCCAATGCCGTCCCTTTGTCTGCAGCTTCCTCAGGAGGGAAACTCTAGAGATAGGGGTCTGCCCTGCCCTGCATGGAACTCCTACATGCTGTGACCCCCCTCAGCCCTCCACCCTGGAGATGCTCGGGTGCAGCAAGCCGAGCAGGAGTAGAGATTTATTAAGTGGGGCGACAGTGGCTCCACTTGTGAGGATTGAGTGGGCGGCAGATGTGAGATTCTCGCTGTGTATTCGTGGCAGGTTCTCAGTAAATAAGATGGAGACATCCAAATCCCTTCCTTTCTCTGAGGCTCCGGCCCAAGACCCCAACAGTGTCAGCCAGATTGTTGGCACACAGTCCCCTAGCTGCGTTCGTGACATATGCAGAATCAGTATTTAATGGTGCGTGTGATGGACAGCCCTCTGATGGCACCGGGGCCTGGACTCTGGGGGCAAGAGTGGGAATCTCACTCACTCATCAGATGGCCCGAGCACCTGCCACGTGTGATCTATTTGTGACTGCACTGGCCTCGGGTGCTGGGAACCAACAGTTTGCATGAAGCTTTTCCTAGTGGAAAAGAGGAAGATAGAGGTAGGCAGGGGTGAATGACAAGCTCCTGTGTCAGGGAGGTCCCTGTGAAGGGCTGGGGTATTAAAGCAGACTGGGAGCATTTTTCCAGGCAAGGGAAAGAAGATAACAAGTACCAAGGCCCAGGAAGGAGGTGAGTGTGACTGGCTGTGGTCACTGAGGTGACAGAGGATATGCAACTGGAGAGGTCCTGGGAAGATATCCATGGAGGGTCTTGAGCAGAAGGGTGACATGTACTGTGTGAGTTGAGTGCACCCCCTGCTTGTGAAGGTCCAGAACCTTTTTGCAAGAGCAAGAGGCCTCCATCACCTGGAGAAAAGTTGGAGGGAGGAGGGCGGGAGAGGCTGGCAGTAGAGGTGCAGTCAGGCTGGGAACTGGTCCCCAGAGAAGGAAATCCTAGGCACAGCAACTTTCTACACTTTGCTTTGTGTTGGTGGCACCAAGCAAGATGGAGAAGGAGGTCCTGGGGAACAGTGGATCCTTCTTGCCTCTTCTACCCCAGTGGAAATGGCTTTGCCCCACCCCATCTGAGGCCCTCGCTGCTCTTGGGTATCTAGCCTCACTGTTGTCAGTGGGGTTTCTCACTGGGGGAAGATTGGGATGATCTCAAACTCATCACTCTCCTGCTCTAAGCTTTTCAGCAATCAAAGGGGTTTAATCTACAGGGTCTCCAACCCGAGTCCCTTCCAGTATTTGTATGAATGGAGGGACTCAGACTCTGCATCTAGCCTCCTTCCTACTGCTAGGGTGGTTTCAAGTCCCCCCCTCCCCCGTCCTGTGCCTCTCCTTCTCTGCCTGAGGCTGCCATGCACAGTGGTACAAAGCTGTCTGCTGCTTAAGTAGTGAGCAGGTAAGTGGGGGCTTAAGTGCAGCCCACACCTGCCAAGCCCAAGGCCGTGTTCACCCAGCAGACGCTGTCCTCAGGTGTAGTGCGAGCACCCCCCACTACCGTCCCCAGTCCTCTTGCATGCTCCAGGGCAGATCCGAGGGCAGCACTTACTCAAAGTGCCTCTGGAGGGGAGGGGAGAGGAGGGTGGCGGCAGCTGCCTCTTCTGCAAGGAGCTGGGCCCTCAGTGCTTTCTCCTCCTTATCGATGCTGTGAGTTGCCTCTCAAAATTGCTCTGCCATCATTAACACCACGAATCAGGTCAGAGGAAGGCCGTCTGCAGTCTTGGACGGCGAAGGCAAAGTGCTGATGCTGATTTTCCCACTTCCACGGCCCATTCCGTGCTCGTAGTTCTTAATCAGAGGGATGGCGGTGCCTACGTGGCCGGTGGGCCAGGGTCAAGGTTGCTTCCAATCTGGGTCCCAGGACCACAGAGCCAGTCTAGGGCACATGTTAGGTCACCAGAGGGCTTGTCTGGATGTCACAGGTGGCCCGGTGACCACATTACTGTTTCACCTTCTAGAGAACAAATTCATCCAAGGGCAACACCCAAGGGGTTTGCTCTGTGCCAGCGGTGAATGGTTCATTTGAGCACAGGCCAGAAGCCATGCTCCTGGGACTCACCAGCAGGTTCTGGACCTCACTGGTTGGTTGGTCATGGGGCAGAGAGGTGCCTTTCAGAGCACCTCACCTTTGGACAGGCTGGTGGCAGCCAGAGCCTAGCGTTGTGGACGCTGCTACCTCCACCAACCTTTAGCCTCTACTCCAGACACACACACACCACGGTGGCCAGGCACAGATCTCTGGCCCGGGCTGTACAGGTCTCCTTGAAGAATGCAGCTCAGCCTCCCTCTGCAGAAGAAGTTAAGCCCAGGGCACTCATATCAACTCACTGAAGTCTGCAGCTCAGGCCGAGACCTTCCTGGCTCTCGGACAGTCGCTGGCACTCTGTGATCAGGCTAGAAGCCTCAGAAGGTGCGTCCCTCTGGAGCTGACAGCTGGCAGAAGCGACACAAGCATTCCCCTGCTTGGGCAGACGGGGTCTGAGCAGAGTGCTGGGACCCAGTGCTTGTGCTGGGTCAGTGGCCCTCCCAGCCGCCCTGCTTCCCCTGACAGCTCAAACCCTTCTGTCCAGTCTGTGTCAGGGAAGATTCTAGCACCCATGCCCCAGCCCACTCTCGATATCATCGCATCGTCACTGCCCCTGCAGGCTCTCTTTCTGCCTGTCCCCTGCTCCCTAACCCTTTACGCCAATTTCTGCAGCACTTCTAAATGCTGCCCAGTTCTGTCTGCATGGCCTGAAGCCTCACTACCCTGGGACTTTTAGGAACAGATACCATGTCTTTTTGCTCCTTGACAGGCTCTCTCTATGTATCCCTGGCTGTCCTGGAACTCTCTCTGTAGACCAGGCTGGCCTCAGACTCGCAGAGATCCTCCTGCCTCTCATTCTGGAGTGCTGGGATTAAAGGTCTGTGCCACCACAACACCACATCAGGGCTTTTATTTATTTTTTATTATTATTATTGCCTTTTTACTCAAGCCTAGGACAGGACTTAACAAAGAAGCTACCAGATGCACTCAGTTCTGTTTTGCCAAAGAGAGTCAACAGAAGCACCACAATTAGTAGGGATGGGATACAGACTCCATGCTTCTGCAATGACACCCTGGAGTCACCGTTCCAAATGCTGTCACTTTCCAAGGTCATCAACAGACTTTTAGCTGAGCAACCTCCCTGCCTCTCTATGGCTGCCACCCCAAACAGGACCTGGTGGTGGCAGTGGGGGGGTGGGGACGCCTGTTGAGCTGCGCTCTTGTCCCATGCCACAGCACACCGGTGGTGAAGGGTAACCTATTTTTTGCCCAATCATTTAGAATTGTGTTTTAAAACAAAGCCCTAACCATAAATGTTGGCCAGTTCTTTCACGTCTTTATCTTTTGTACCATCCCATGATATGGCCTTAGCATCTGGACTCATCCTAAGAACACACACAGAGTGCTGGGCCGGGTGGGAACTTCTCTGGCTCCGCTGTTCACTCTAGCTCATTGCCGTATCGAACAATAGCTTCAGACATATATTGACTAGCAGCTCACTTGTGGGTCAGCTGGATTTTGTTCTAAATTTGAAATTAATTAAAAATTGAAAAACAATAAAAATAAGAAAAGAAAGAAGTGGAGACCGAGTTGTTATTTGCCCAGGGAGGACCCCAGGCTCAACCCAAATGTGAGTCATTGTTGTCCCTTTACCCCTTCTTGTTTTGTTTCCCCAGGGAATCCCAGTGCCCCGTCTGTGTGCCCCAGGTGACAGAACCCGGTCCAGCTGATCTAGAGCTATAGGTAAACAGAAACCACTTGTGCAAACCCAGGGAAGGTGTTCTGTTTGTTTCAACTCTGGCTGACTGATGTACTGAAAACTGATTTCAAACAGCATACGTGTGGATCTGTTCCGCGTGCCTGGCTGTCAGAAGGCCAGCACCGCTGGCGATAGTGGGGTGGCGGGCGAGGAAGTAGAAAGCTCCTCAGCAAAGCTTACACTGAGGCTGAGGAGGGGCCACGGGTGGATTTTCTGGAAGGGAAACTATGTGCACAGCCTCCAGGAGCCAGCTTGGCGCTGCAACCCCAAGCCCAAAGGGCAGGCCTTGGTTGGGATGACACTGCCTGGGAGATAGTTTGACCTCCCCTCTCTACCCAATGCCGGGGCTCTGAGCCTACTATACTGAGAGCTGGTTGCAAAGCTCAGAGAGCTGAGGCTATTCTCTCAGTCTGGAAGAAGCTTCCAGACCTGGGGTTTGGCTCAGCCCCTATGGTCACGATGGGAGGAGGAGGACGGAGGGGCTGGGTAAAGGTTCGGGCGACTGGCCAAGACCAGTGTCGGCCAGAGGTGGATGGGCAACTGTCCACTGGCCCACCCTACCTACGTGGGAAACCAGACCAGCCCTCCTGGCACCTGGCTCGTTACTGGGAGATAGAAAGCCAGCTCTAGGCTTAGACCCTTGCGTGGTGGCGCGCACACTCAGCAGAGCCCTCTTCTCCGAACCCCGCCTAGATGTTGCCCAAACAGGTGCCCCTTGGACAGTCTCCCTCCCTCAGCACGCAAACCCTGGACAAGTAGGGTTGGGGACTGGCGCAGAGCGGCGCGCGCCCTGGAACCGTCTCTGGCTGTCGCCAGCCCTGTCCCCGACATCCAGAGCCGCGTCTCCACGCCCGCCACGCGCGTGCACACACACGCGCGCGCACACTCACACACACACGCACACACACACACACCCCACACACACCGCTCCCACACTAGCCCCGCGCAGACCCCGCCCCGGCCCCGCCCCGGCCCCTGCGGGCGGCCCCTCCGGCGCCCGCGGACCCCGCACGCAGCGCGCGCGGCAGGCGGGAGGCGGCGGCGACTCCGGGCACATTTGATTTTCCCGCAGTCCGGGCGCCCCGGAGCCGGAGCCCTAGCAGAGGACGTGGTGCTGCGCCTCAATCCCCAGGCGGCGCGGTCCTAACCCCCCGAGTCCCCACGCCCCCTCCGGCACCCCCTTCCCGCTGCGCCCCGGCTCCCTCGCTGCGGCTCCCGCCTCCCCGCAGCAGCTCCCGCGCCCCGTTTCTCCGCGGCCCCCGCTCTCCGCCCCCTTCCCGCTCTCACTTCCCACGCCCCCTCTTCGCGTTCCTCTCCTCCCCTGGCCGCCCAGCCCAGGGCTCCAGCCGCTCCGGAGGAGGCGTGAATCGCCCAGGAATATTGACTAATTTGGGGTGGGGTGGGGGGGACAGTGGGCGATGGAGCAGCCCGAGGACATGGCGTCTCTCAGCGAGTTCGACTCCTTGGCGGGCAGCATCCCGGCTACCAAGGTGGAGATCACCGTGTCGTGCAGGTGAGCCGCCCGCCGGCCGGGTCCCCCCTGCCCCGCCCCGGGTCGGAATTCCTCTGTCTCCACAGCTTCCATCCTTTGCTTAGCGAGTCGCTTTTCAGTGTCCTGGTCTCCCAGGCGCCCCGATGCCTGTCTTCGGTCTTCGAAGACCCCTTACCCAGTGGCGGGTGGTGACGGCTGAATGGGCAGCCAGGCAGGGGTCAGGTTCCCAGAAAGTTTGTGTTTGGAGCTGTTGCTTCCAGGACAGCACGAAGACACAGAAACAGGGGTCCCAGAACCCGAGTGGGAAAGGGAGGAGCTGCCTCAGGGTCTTGCTCTGGTGCTCTCTGATTTACCCTTCCCCAAAAGGAGAAGTGAGAGTGACTGGCTCCATCCCTCCCAGGCATGACCCACTGTGCCTCCTGCGACCTCCCTCTCCCCTCCTCCTTCTGGTCTATGCCCCAGCCTCCTCCCCCTCCTCCATTCTCTTAGAACCCAGGATTTGAAAGCCTTCTCTTTCAAGAAAGATCAGCCGGGACTCTCTTATAGTGCGGGAAGCCCTGGCGAACTTAAGAGTGGCGCCATTAAAAACCAGTAACTCGGTGGAAAATCTTAGACCAAAGGAGTGAAGGGCTGATGGTGAAAATGTCCGAATCCGTAGGCAGGAGTGTGTTCTGTAGGCTGCCACACCCGAGTCCCCTGTGACACCATACAGGTTGGGAATAAGTTCTTGGAGGAGCTGGGTGCCCCAAGGGTGAAGAGGCCTGTGGCTGACCCTGGGCACACTGTTTTGATGGATCTGTGAGGGACTCTGTAGTCCAGATATAACTCACCTTTTGTACCCTTGTTCCCGATCACTCACCTCTGCTTCTTGCAGGTCCCTGTTGGGTTAGGCTCTGTCCACCCTCATGTGCCCTGAGCT
Source organism: Ondatra zibethicus (assembly GCA_004026605.1). NCBI lineage: Eukaryota > Metazoa > Chordata > Mammalia > Rodentia > Cricetidae > Ondatra > Ondatra zibethicus. The sequence continues at coordinate 21,811 of PVIU01014339.1, forward strand.
CTCAGTGACTGAGTTGAGACACGGAGGACGTGTAGGTAGAGCCCGAGATGCTGGCCTGGGCAGTGATTGAGGCTGGATTCTGGGGAAATACTTCCTGAGGACTTGAGGCAAGGGCTGCTGGGGCGGTGTCCCTCACCAGGTTCTCCAAGGGGCCTACTGTGTGTCCGCCCCCACCCCTACCTCGTTCCCACGCAGAGACATCTGAATCTGCCTTTACTCTGCTGGGAGGTTCCTGATGGCCCATTAGCGCCAGCCTCACCTCCTCAGCTGTCAGCAGCTGCAAGCTTGCCCTCCTCCAGCACACAGCCCTGCCTCCCCTCCTTCAATCATGCCTGTCACCTTCAGGCTCTTCAGTTGTCTCTCAGAGCCTTCCCACCTCTGGGCCTCTGAACAGCCTGTTCCCTCCCTGGAAAGGCTTTGTGCTTTCCATTTCCAGGGACATCCTCCTCTTGTCCCTAAAGATGCCTGCCTGAAGCACTGGCTTCTACATCCCTCGGACCCCGAGTGCAGAGCCTCTGCGTGAACATGGGATGCGGGGATACCCCGGTGACAGGCCCGAAAGCCTTCCATGCCATGGAGAGGAGGGGTGATAGCAGTGAGACTTGCAGTCAGACATCTTGTGGGGGACCCTGATGTGCCGCTTGGGGCAAACTTTAAGCCTCAGTTTCCCAGTTGCCATCTGCTTCCTCCCCAGGAAGCTCTTTGGTCACAGAGGTAACTACACGCTTAGGACACACAGTGGGTACCAACGCTGCAGGTAGATGACGTGGTAGACACAGAGGGGCTCTGCCACATCTGCCACACCGAGCAAGTGGCCAGGGCAATCAGCCCGAGACAGAAATTCCTGGTCCCTCTCTGTTTCCTAAAAGCATCCAGGGGATGGATGTCGACAGCCTGCATGAGAAGTACCTGCTGCGGGAGAGTTCCCAGAGGTTGGCTTCTGGGTTGACCCTGGTATCCATCCCTCCAAAGGGATATGGTCCACATTTTGTAAAAGGCCCGGCCAGGCTCCATGTCTGCTCTCCTGAAATGGAAACGAGGGAGATGTGGTTTTGATGATGAGAGATAACGACAGAAGGGTCACTTGGAAAAGAGGAGAGGTGGCAAAGCAATCTGGGTGGCCTTGAATCTGGAGATCCACCTCTGATTTGGCTGGGGTCAGTGGTCCAGGATCAGGGGTGGGCAGAGACCTGAGGGGCCCGCATGGCCATCGGTACCCTTTAGTCCATGCTTACCAGTTAGAGTCCCTTCTGCAGCCTGGACAGCACTAACTGGACCTTATGGAGTGCAGACTTTGGGGTACCCTACCCTGAGCATCTCAGTGACCCTTTCTGGCTACTTCCTCCAGATGGGCAGCTGGGGGCAGTGTTTTGGGGTGATTGATGAGTCCTCTGGCTCCCCTGATCCAACCCTGGAAACTCTGCCTTGTTCTGGGGCCTGTTCACATGCTGTGCCTTACCTGGGCTCTTCAGCAGAGCAAGACTGCCTGATTCAGGGCACGGTCCTATTCCTTTCCCAGGGACCTTGCTGGCACCTAGTGAGTATGTGCAGAAGGCAGAGGATGCCATGGGTGGATACATCAGGGCCTCTGCCCCTGTAGAGAACATCTTGGGTCAGTCTGTGGTCCACTCCCAAGGGTAAGCTAGCCTTGTGTTGTTTAACACATGGTTAAGAATGTGAACTTAGCCAGACATTGTGATTCATGCCTTTGATCCCAGCACTCAAGACAGAGGCCGTAGTATCTCTGTGAGTTTAAGACCAGCCTGGTCTACATAGCCAGTTCCTGGACAGTCAGGGGCTACATAGAAAGACCTTGCCCCTACAATAAAGGCCCAGCAACAACAACGAATGTGAGCTTGACTTTAATCCCAGCATCCAGAAGGCAGAGGCAGGCATATCTCTATTAGTTCCAGGCCAGCCTGGTCTATGTAGAGCTTGGCTCTCTCTCCCTGGGTTCAAATCCCAGCTTTTCCTGTGATGTGATGTGGTGTGTGTGTGTGTGTGTGTGTGTGTGTGTGTGTGTGTGTGTGCATGCACTTCAGGCTTTTGAGAATCAAATCCATATTACACAAGCACACTACCACTGAGGCACACCCAGCTCTGTCCCTGGGATCCCTGATGAGCTGGCTCTCCTCTCTGGCCTCAGTTTCCCCCTCTGTAAAAGGCATAGTGATCCTTGTCAGCTTATAGGGATTTGATGGGTCATTCTGAGAACAGTGTCTGGTGTCATCAGTTAGCTGACATCACACAGTAACAAAGGTCTACACATCTACAGAGATGCCAAGCCCTGGAGTTCGCTTGATATAGTGATCCCTGGAGGAAGGATTGCTCACGGAACTAGATTCCAGCAGACGTAGTACAAAATGTGATTTAAACACTCTCAAGCCTGGCGCTCTTCCTCCTGACGGTCTGTCCCAGACCGTTCTTGACTAGGAATGCTAGCCATTCTGCAGGCCCATTCAAAGCTTACCTGCCCTGTGACCCCCTTCTTCCTCCAGAGGCCCTGCCAGGTCAGCATCCCTGCTCTACGCTGGGAGCTCCATCAGCTCTGTGGTCGGAAAGAATGGCTTGCATTTTTCCCATTACTGGAGGCCTTTGTGCTTGGGCAGGGTCGGGTCGTGTTGGAGAGGCATGCGAGGGCTCCTGAGACCAGGGCAGGCTGGGTATCTACTCAGGATCTCACACAGCTTTCCTTCCCCCACCAGCTGGCGGGGGCTAGAGGGTGGCTAGGTTTCTTCCTCCCCAGGGGTTGATTCCTACTGCCTGTTCAAGCTAACATAAGGCATCCCATGGAAAGAGTCAGCCCAGCTCTGGGGCTGTGTCCTGGGCCTTCGTAGACAGCAGGGGAGATGGCAGTGGGGAGGGGTGGGCCTGAGGGCATGATGGCAGCATAAGTCAGCATTAGGAATAGGAGATCTGTTTAACAATTGACCACACCCAGATATTCAACAAAGCCAGGAAAGGGTGATCGTGGCTCAGATTGGGCACTTACTCCAGCTGAGCAGTTGGCATCCTTGTTACACAGACCCATACCTGTTGTGTCTATAGTAACAGTTGCTGTCCAAGCTGGCACCTCAGATCCAAGCTGGCACCTCAGATCCAAGCTGGCACCTCAGATCACACCGTCTTAGAAGCTTTAGTTTTCAGTGGCTGTGGAACAAATGTCCACGGTTTCCTGAACCCCTGACTTTATCCCCTCCCACCTCTGTGTCTCAGGGCTGGGACTTCACCCAAGGTGTGATCCTTGACCAGGCTTGCTCACTGTAGGCCACTGCAGAACTGAGGCTCATTGTATTGTTGGTGAGGACCAGAGTGACCCTCAGCAGGCTCCTGGGGGCTGTGGTCCCAGCAAGCTGCCTCCACGGTAGGACAACCGACCTCCTCAAGGCTAGGGGAAGGCTAGCTCATCCAAAGACCGTGACAGCGAGCTATGACTCCCTGGACGCATAAGAAGGGATATCTTTCCTTTGTCCTCACCCAGACCCAGGAGCCACTTCCCCACACCCAGCCCACATCAAGGGGAGGGATTCCACAGTGTTCTCGTGGGGAACAGGACTTCTGCCTGCCCCAGCTGCTGGAGCTTTTGGTTTTCTCTTTCCACCCTCACCCCTAGTGTGTGTGTGTGTGTGTCTGTCTGTCTGTCATCTGTCTGTGTCTTCCTGTGTGTCTGTGTCAGGAATCATCCTTGGTTGCTTGTCCACCTTATTTATTGAGGCAGAGTCTCTCAGTTAAACCCAGATCCTCTGTCTCCAGCTTCTGGATATGGGGTTACTGCCGGCTGTCATTCCCACCAGGCATTTCTGTGAGTTTCTGGGGACCCCAGCTCCAGTCCTCACGCTTGCAGAACAAGCGTTGAAACTGCCAAACCATCTCTCTGCCCCCCCATGTAGCTTTTTAGCTCCCTGACAATTTTCTGCAGTAAATTGCAGTGTTTCTTTCTGGTCTGCCTAGGAAATCAAGGCCCATAGAGGTGGAGGCACGTGCCTGAGGTTAGCGCCAGCGGGGTCTGGAAATGCGTATCCTCAGCTCGTGCCCTCAGATGTCAAGGGGGGTCAGGCTCTGTGGAGATCATGGTGGGACCTGAGCAACAGCCATTGTAGGTAAGACAGGTCCTCCCTCAGGCATGGGAAAGGCCTCGCTTGCTCGGAGAGGCAGAACACAGACAACAGAAGCCAGCCTTCCATGGTATCCTTACTGTAGGGCAGTAGGTTCCTATCCGCCTCTCCCTGCTCACATTCCTCCTGCTCAGCCTAAAGGGCTTATGGAGGTGGGGGAGATGACCCTTCTTTGAGAACAGAGGGGAGGGAGGAGGAAGCTTAGGGAGCTGACAGGCTCGCAGGAAGCCCTTGGCTGTCTGTGCGTAACAGGAAACCTGACTGCTCGTAGCCTGGACCTGAAATAACTTCTGTTCTCAGATGGAGTGAATCTAGAGGTCAGCCGTCTCAGGGCTGGTTTGTCAGCCACTTTGCCAGGAAGAACCCCACCATCCTCCTACTTGGTTGCTGTCCAAATGGCAAGCTTCACTGTTACAAAACCCTCTGCTCCTATACTTGGTGTAGAGGCTGCATCTGAAGTCAGGAAACAAACTGTGGAGCGAAGGGTCTTTCTGGGAAGGTGTTTCTGTCTGAAAAACACAATCTTGCACAGATCCATAGCCTTCCCAGGGAGTGGCCAGAGCTGGACCTCACATTCACTGCTGCCATTTTTGACGTAAGGGAGTCTCCATTACATCAGGACCTGTGTGGATTTTGGTGCTGGATGGGCAGCCATGACTTCCAAGATGGCTCCACAGGCTATTTGGCCTTCTTGAAGCTACAAGGGGAGGAGCCTAGTGTTGACCTCTTGAGGTCTGACTCCTCATATTCTCAGGTCAGGAGACAGCCAGTTTGAGGACAAGGAATCAGTTTTCCAAGAAATCATCTTGACCCCTGAATACTTCTCCTCCTTCTAGGCAAGAAAAGTCAAGTTGTGCACTCTTGCCAAGCCCTACCGGGCACCTCTGCCCTCAGTTTCCCTCCTGCCCACCCATGCAATTCCCACAGGTCTCAGTAGAACAGCACCATGGCCTTGGGGACAGTCCTGCCTGTCCACTTGCTGGAGAATGTGAGGAGCCAGACCTCTAGAGGCCAACGCTAGGCCCCTTGTGAGTATATGGATACCTGGGGCCAGAGGTAACAGATCCCTTGGAGCTAGAGCCACAGAAACTGTTGAACCACTTGATAATGGCACTGTGAAATGAACTTGGGTCCTCTGGGAGAGCAGCAAGTGCTCTTAGCTGTGGAACCATTTCTCAGGCTCAAATAACTGTCATTAAAAAACAATAGACATAAAACTCACAAGAGATGTGTGTGTGCGCGTGAGTGCATGTGTTCATGCAAATGTGCGCGCACGCGCGTGTTTGTGCGTCCGTGTGTGTGTGTGTGTGTGTGTGTGTGTGCCGCACGCGCCTCTCACAATGCTGGTGGTGGAACCTAGGGCCCTACAGTCTCCCTAGCAATTGCTCTGCCGTTGTGCACCATGCCTCACTGGTTCTGGGAGACAGTCTGCAGTGTGTACCTTGTTCTCACAAGGCCAACTCCATCTTCTCACCTCAGCTTCGCGGGTGCTGGGCTTACATCTGTGCACCACCATGTCCAGCTGTGCACATTTTGTTTTGTCCTTTGAGAGAGAGTCTTACTATGTAGCCCTGGCTGGCCTGGTACTCACTACATAGACCAAGCTGGGCTCAAACTCAGAGATCTACTTGCCTCTGCCTCCCAAGTGCTGGAATTAAAGGTGTACACCACCAATTCTATCCTACATACATTTTTATTAGGCAGATAACATCCGTGGGTTTATCAGCAGGTAAGTTCATTCCCTTCAGATGGTGAGGCAGGTGACAGGGACTGAGACCCAAGGAGAACATGGAGAAGAGAGATTCAAGGGGCAGGAAAGGTCTTGCTCTGCTTGTAGAAGGACAGGAAAGTCAGTGTGGCTGGAAGAGTATGAGCGGTCGATCAGGGTGCACAGATGAGATCAGCGGGGGGCAGGACTATAAACGGTAGCATTGGGGGCCCCAGGAAGGAGTTTTGGTTTATTGTTCTCACAGCACTGGGGGGTGGATCTTGTTAAGTGGTAGTTAGGATTAACCTTTACAAACACACCTCTGGTTGCTGAGCAGACCCTAGACTGGTGGGGAGTGGGTACATCAGGAAATAGAGGTGTTGCTAGGCAGGCCAAGTGGAGGGTGGGGAAGGTGGCGTGGGGAGGGTGGGAAGTGGTTCGAGGTAGAATCTTTAGAGCCCACTGAGTGGACTAGGAGTGGCACCAGGGGAAGAGAGCAACGGAGCCACTTCTGGTTTCTTGTGTGAACTGGTGGCTAGTGGCTCACACCTGTCCCGAGAAGCAAAGGGGTGGCCCCCATGTACCGATAAGAAGCTGAAATGTGGGGAGACTGTCCAGGGTGACAGATCGCCATGTGGCCAAGCAACCCAACCTGGCTGCTTCTGAGACCACAGATTTCTCCCCGACCCTGCACCTTGCCAGGGTCAGCTATGCCAGTATCTCCCAGCAGAAAAACACTGCCAGCCCTAGAAATCTCTCTGGGCACCTTGTGAGAACTGCTCGTTGGACCTGGCATGGTTGCTTGGCAGGGAGATGGCACAGCCAGGCAGGGAATGAGTGAGGTGTGGAGGCAGCAGTGGCTCCTGGCCTGGCTCCCTTGATGACTTCCTCCTGTGAGGGCTGGAGGCTATGGATGTCCTGCCACTGCTCTCTGGTGCCTCAGTGGGATGGACAGGGCACAGGTATCCTGAGCTTTTGTGACATGGATGCTCCTGGGCAGCTCCAGGTCTGCCCCTTGGGATGTGAACAGGTCCTGCTGGCAGTGGGACACAGGGTCAGTTGAGAGTCCCGGGTTGAGTGCCTGACAAGGGACCTGGCCTATGTGTGAGTGGTCACACACACCCCCCCCATCCACTCCATTGACTAGGTGTTTGACGTGAAATTGATTTTGAAAAAACAAGGCGATATCCATGTGCTCTCAGGTCCCTGGCTCTCTCTGCGTCTGTCATTGCTACCTGCTGTCAGTTCATCTGTCCCTAAGCACTAGAAGCTGGGTTTATACAGGCTGCAGTCTTGCCTTAGCCTTCCAAGCACTAGGATTCCCTGTGTGTACCGCCGTTCCCAGCTCAGAGAATCAATTCTCCCTCCCTCCCTCCCTCCCTCCTTCCCTCCCTCCCTTCCTTCCTATGCTGGGGATTGAACTTGGGGCCTTGCACGTGCCAAGTGAGTGCCCTGCCACTGAACTGTAACCTTTTGACTGGTGTTCTTCTGAGACAACTAAGTTACCATACTGCCCCTGAACTCACTATGTAGCCCAAGCAGGCCTTGAACTTATGATTCTCCTGCCTCACAGTCACAGGTGACCGGGACTGCAGGCCTGGGCTGCCGGGTTTAGCCACCTCCTAACTTTTGCAGCCTTACGGTTTAATTTGAGAATTGGACAACAGCAGCAGCAACAAACTTGCATCCAATACACATGGACCAACATCAGTCTGCTTAGTTTCAGGGGTTTGTGGTCCCCGCTGAGGCCCCTGGGCCAGGAATAGCTGAAGTACAGGCCCTTAGTGTACCTGTCTGAGCTACAGCCAAGAGCAAGCTCAGTGCATCCATGAGAGAGAACCAGGGGATGTAGTTACCTCGCCCACAGCTCAGGCAAGGGCAGGGTATTCCCCTCAGACTGGGGCTCTGCCTCAGCCCCACCCATTTCCCTTGGGGTCCCTCTGCTGGGAAGTGTCACTCCCTTAAGGGGGTCCTCCATCACCTTCTGCTGGGAGGGACCTCAGAGACTCCTGGCCTCACAGTCTGGTAATGTTTCTCCCAACCTCCTGAGTTGGAAATGCGTCCTTGGGGGTGGCAGGAAGCAAAGGCCTTGGCTCTGCTTTTCCAGCCTCGGTTTAAGGAACAAAAGAGGCGAGGCTCCAGGCTGCTAAGCAGACAGCTGAAGGATTTTATGCTCTTTTGGGGGAAAAATACATTTTGACTGTTGGGGGATTTTTCCCCCTCTTTGAGCTTTCCCAAAGTAGAAAGCAGAGGAAAAACACTTAAGATCTGGTTTAGTCTGGTCTGGCCAGTGCCCCGGTGGCTGGGGCCGTGTATAGGGCTAAAGGCCTGGTCTCCCAGGCTGCTCTGGCTGTGTGCCTCTGAGCAGGCGGCTCCCTCTGTCTGAGCCAGAAGTTCTCAGTGGGGTAGGTGAGGGTTAGTGGGGACCTGGCAGCTGTGAGGGATTCTCAGGGGCCAAACAAATGTGCCTTGGGGTCTTTGCTGTCCAGTGGGACATTGAGGCACCAAGACAAAGGGTTTTGACCCAAGAGGCGGCTGGTGGGTGGGACAACAGCTAGTTAAATATGAGCTCAGTCCCCACTCCAGACCTACAAAGCCAGTCTCTGGGAAGGGCCCCAAGATCCTGCCTTTTCACCCCTGGGAAGTGAAGTGAGCCCCAGGGAATGAGAGGCCCATTGCTTAACCAGTGGTGCAGGCTTCTCAGGAGCCCCATGAACCCTACTGGGTTAAAGGCTACAGGGACAATGGGTGGCCTCAGAGAGGGGATCAGGATGGGAACCCAGGCAAGAGTACTCACAGCTAATGGGGGCAGGAGGCGGAGCCAAAACTGGGGGTCTGGCTCAGATGATGAGATATTCCCTCTTCAGGTCAGGGTTGGGTCTGGCTTCTTGGACCAGAAAGGGTTCAGGTGGCTATGGCTCTCTTTCTAACTTGTGAGCCTGAGGACTGCCCTGTAAGTCCCAGGTAATACGCTTTCATCCATCTGAGCAGCCCTGGACTATACTAAGCCCCATTTTATAAACAGGGAAACCGAGGCATGTGATAGCCAGGTCACCTGTGCACAAAATGCAGTTTGTCTGTCTATAGCTAAGGGGGGTAGGGAGTATGATGATGCTGTGAGTGTCACCCTGCGCAGCCCTTGCTGCTCTGCTTTGGTTTCAACACAGGGTTTCCCTCTGTAGCCCAGGACTGCCTCCAGCTGGTGGACGTGCCCTTGATTCAGCGTGCCGTGTGCTGGGATCACCAGTGTACACCACCACACCTGGTTTATATGGCGCCAGGGACTCAGCTTTGCGTGTGCTCGGCAACCCTCTTCCAGAGGGGCTACGTCCTCAGCCCCTGGTCTCTCGTATCTGTCTTCCTCTGCTTTCAAGCTGCACTCAGCTGACTCAGGGCCTGGTGGATGGAGACAGAGCGCAGTCCCTTCCCTGGAGGGGCCCAAAGCAGTGGGGGCGGGCAGGAGGACCCACTGACTCTGAGTTGCAAGAGGGGGACCAGGTGGTGGGTCCCAGGTTCAGGAGAATGGCATCAAGAAGGAAGGACTGGGATCGTCAGGAAGTAGGATAAGAATCTCAGCAGCATGGAGTTCTGAGGGCTGTGCTATCTTTGGGTGCTGGCCACCAGGGTGACTCTTGTCCCTGGCTTATTGAGAGTCTGAAGTATGGGACAGGGGATCACCGGAGCCAGGAACCGTGTGTGGGTTCTTTGTTAGTGAAGTACTGTTGGTTGAACATGGGGCTTTGTGCATGCTAGGCAAGCGCTCTACCACTGAGCTACATCCCCTGTATCTGATTCTTAGTCTGTGTGCCTATGGCCCAGCTGTAAAACGGAGAACTCCATTTATTGATCCTCCCGCCTCTCTCTCCCTCTCCCTCTGCCCACCTCTCTCCTAGGCTGAAACCTAGGGGCAATCCTTTTTCTCACTCGCCTGGAAATGACTAAACCTGAGCCCCACATCCAAACTTGGATGAGACTCAGACCTTGGAGGAATCTGTTCAGGTTCTGCCCACCAGCCTGTAGGAGGCTGTCACCAGGAATGGTGGAGGCTGGCCACGTATGCCCTAGCTATTGCTGCCTTTGACTGTACTGTCCCTGGCATTAGGACTTTTTGCTACTGTCTAGAAGTGAGCAGGTAACATGGAGGACAGCCTCTGTGTCCTAGAGTTCCAGGGGCTCAGGGGAAAGGCAATGATAGCCTCTCAGACAGAAAGGATGGATCCCTGATCCACTGGAGACGGTTTCCATTGGGCTATGTAGCTTCCTGATGGCAACTGTGGAGGGACAACACTATAGGACATGGTTCTCCAACCCCAGCTTCTTCCTTTCGGCTGGGACAACCCAGCCAGTGCTGACCCCCAGACAATGCCTCTGTTGCTGCTAAGGGCAGTTCTCACGACATCGCTCTCGTTCTAATAAAACTCGAGATTCAAAGGCTGGGGTGAAAACCTGCAAGCTCAGAGACACAGACTAGCAACTGGCTAACGTTCTCTCTTTGCTGCTGCCCCCTGAAGCCACTCCCTTCCACAACACCCCAACTAAAAGAAAACCATGTTAAGCTCCTCCCAGCTGCTTCCTGTTAACTGGTTGCTAACCCCGCCTCTCTGAGCCCAGGTTAATTTTATTTAATTAGTGCAAATGTAACACATCTTTACACAGTTATCAGAGGCAGCAGAAGCGAATGTAACACAACTTTGTCCAGTTAAAATAATATTCCACTACAAGGCAATGTCTGAGAAGGGCTGGTATCTGAGGCTAACTAACTGAGGTTTGATTAGGGAGAAACACCAGGGTCCAGGGCACCGTGGAGCCATCTGGGGAAGCTGGGGTGTGGTGGGGGGAGAACTTTGAATCTTAGGAAAGCATGGACTGGAGTCGCTTCAGGGCCTCCCAGCTTCTGAGTTTTTCTTTCTTTTTTAAAGACAGGGCTGAGTATAGCCCAAGCTATTCTAATTCACTATATTACCCCAGGCTGGCCTGGAACCCGTTAGTCTCTTGCCTCTCTCTCCTCCACCTGAGTGCTGAGGTGGCAGACATGTGGCACCCTGTATGGTTCCTGGCATTTAGTGAAGTTGAGCAAGTGTGCTGAGGGACCTGTCTCCCCTTTCCACTGTGTCCGAGTCTGGGCCAGAGGCCGTCTCCAGGCCTAGGCCTCATCACCTGTCCCCTCCATCCCTACTAATTTCTCCTTTCTCCCCTCTTCCAGGAACCTCTTGGACAAAGACATGTTTTCCAAGTCTGATCCACGTAAGTCCCACTCTGACAGCAACAAACATCCCAGTGACACAGTGGCCTGGCGATTAGTGGCAGAGGCCACCAGCAGCTCTTGCTGAGGGCTGGCGCTGTGCAGGCATAGGGGCCAGTGAGTCGGGGCAGGAGAGTACTGCGTGGTGGTGTCCAAAGAAGAACTGAGGAGCTGACCTATTCTGCTCCCATACTTGTGAGGTCTCAGCACCTCAGAGCAACTCGGGAGGTGTTGGGGTGTCTAGGGCAAAAAGGCCTCTGTCCCTGTGGGAAATGGCACACTTATGTTGACTGCAGTCTGGGGGAATGATCATGGGTTTGGGAGTACTGCGCTCCAGTTCTGAGCAGCGCTGGCCATGAGCATGATCTTGGATGGGTCTTTGGCCTCTGCAGAGCCTCAGTTTCCCCATCAGTAGAGAGGATCTGGTGACAGTAACGGGATCTGAAGGGACAAAGTGTTTCAGGTGCCATCCTCGCCACGCCTGCCACTCAGACCTCCATCACGTCCACCTGTCCATTTGTCTCACACCTGGGACCCTTTCTATAGTGTAGAAGTGGACAGCCCTTGAGATCCCTCCTACAAGTCATGCTGAGGTCCCAGATCTTTTTGCCAAGCCAACTGCCGGTTATTGTGGAGAAAGAGGGACTGAAGATGTAACTCAGTGGTAGGGTGCTTGTCCAAAGATCTGGGTACCAAAGCACCAGTCTCAGTACCACAAAAACAAAGCTACTGTGGTCTAGGCTTGGAGGCCAGGCTCTTACCCTTGCTCACCAAGACCCCAGTTGCCTTGACAGACACCCGCCCTTCCCCCAGACCCAACAGAACCACCCAGGCTGAGGCTCTTGACCCTCGACTTTCCTCTCGGCCTGGGATATTAACTCATGTTTTTTCTTCTCTTCCCCAGTGTGTGTCATGTACACTCAAGGGATGGAGAACAAGCAATGGCGGGAGGTAGGTGCCACCCCTTCCCCACCCAGGAAGCGCCAACGCTGTATCCTCCCCCAGAGTGGACCCTCTGTGGGTACTCTACCCGAGTACCAAAGGCTGGCAGGGCAAGCATAGGGTACAGAGACCAAAGGCAGAGCAGGCCATGCCTGTCCTTGGGTAGCTGTGGCCAGAGGGGAGACGCAACTATGTCAGCTGCTTTGTGGAACTGAGACAACAGCTTAAAGGAAGAAAGATGAATCTGGGCTTACATTTTGGAGGGGCTAACCATGGTTGCTTGGCCCTGCACACTTGTTTGGGAGAGCACGTGGTAGGGGAAGCTGCTCACCTCATGGAAGACAGGAAGCGGAGGATGGAGGAAATACCCAGGAAGGACAGAGCACCCAGGGACATGGCCCCGCTGGCCTGCTTCCTCTACTCCAGCCCCACCACCGTCATTCCATACAAAATCTGAATGCAGGGGGTTAAACCACTCATTAAAAAGAAAAAAATCCATTTATTAGATCAGAACCTTCATCATCTAACTAATAATCCCTGGAAACTCCCCCAGAACCTTCATCATCTAACTAATAATCCCTGGAAACTCCCCCCACCACACACATATACATAGAAATGTGCTTTCAGACATTTGTGGTGGCACACACCTTTAATCTCGGCACTTGGGGGGCAGAGACAGCAGCATCTCTGAGTTCAAGGCCTGGTCTATGTAGTGAGTTTTAGGACAGCCAGGACTACAGAGAAAGACCCTGTATCAATAAAAGAGGAGGAGAAGGAAGACGAGGAAGAAGAAATGTGCTTTGCCAGTTACCTACCTGTTTCTCAATCCAGTTGAGCTGACAGCATTAATTATTGAAAATCTACCCCTGACCCCCAAGAGGCTCACATCTATCTCATAATACAAAGTGCATTCAGTTCATTCTCCACAGCCTCCGTATTCTTAACAGTCCCCATAGGAGACTCAAGGCAACTCTCAGCTGTAAACCTGTGTGGGGAAAAACAAAACACAAGATACATGTTTTCAAGAGTGTGGCTCAGGGTACACACTCCCATTTCAAACTGGAGGAATGGGAGAAGAGCCAAAAAGGTGCAAGCCAAATCAAGATCACCAGCGCCACCCAGCAGTGCGAACACGAGGTCCTGGAGCTCTGTGCCTGTGCATACAGTGTGTCGTGACGTGCGCCCCAGTCAGAGCCCTCTCTCTCAGGCTATGTCTGCTTCCTTGCCTGAGCTTTCCTCAGCAGACACCCCACGTTTCTGTCAACTCCAGCATCCTGGGGTCAGTCAAGCGCCACTGTTACAACTTCATAACCACCCTCTCCAGGGCTACTCACAGGAACTCAGACCTGGCCCTACACTGCCCGGCTTCATGGGCTTTTCTTTGAAACCTGGGCGCAAGCCTCCATGATCTTGTGACCCAATGACATCAGCATCACACGGCCCACACCGAAGTCAGCTGCCCACATGAGCGTTGGCTGGGTCCTGTTGGACCACAGCTACAGGACTCTGGGTGGATTGCTGGAGAAACAACTTCCTAGGCCCCCATTCCATGCCTCGGGCACCACAAGTCTTTCAGGGGAGTTTACAGGTTCATAACTTTCACCTGCCATGGGGGGGTCCGACCAACTGCTGACATGCCCTCAAGGCATCTGCCTGTTGTCCCCGCCTTGTGTGTGGCTTCTTTGTGGTGACCGTATTGGAATCTCTCTAACACTGCACCTTCTGGTCCATGGCTTCAAACATGCTTCTTTTCTGGCTGTACTGTGGTTTTCAGGTCTCTGCCTGTTTCTTGCTCTTCTAGCTCTCCCTGTGAGCTTGGCTAAACGCAGCTAGCAGTGTCCACGCCGTAGCCTGGATGCAGTGCTGCCTTGAGTTTCCTCCAGCAGATTAACGAGTCTATTACATTTAAAGCCAGCTGTACCAGGCTTTCTTTTGGGCCACCAACCAGCTCCCAAATCATGACATGGAGACCTATTATTAGTTTTGAATGCTCAGCCTAGCTTAGGCTCATTTCTGGCTAGCTCTTTTAACTTAAATTAACCATTTTTTAATCTACCTTTTGCTGTGGGCTTTTTACTTTTCTTTCCTTCTGTATATTTTATAATCACTATTTCTAGTATCTGTCTGGTGACTGCCTGGCTTCTTACCCCAGGTGTGTCTCTCCTTTCTCCCCCATTCTCTCCTCCTGTTCCTAGATTTCTCTTCCTCCAGCCAACCCTGCCTATCCTTTCTTGCCTATCTATGGACTGTTCAGCTCTTTATTAGTTCAGCCAGGTGCCTTAGGCAGGTAAGGTAAAACAAATGCAACCTTCTTTTTTTTTCAAGACAGGGTTTCTCAGTAGCTTTGGAGCCTGTCCCAGAACTCGCAGAGGTCCACCTGCCTCTGCCTCCCAAGTGCTGGGATTAAAGGCATGAGTCGCCACAGCCTGGCCAACACATCTTTTCATAATTAAACACACATCCTTAAACAGTGTTAAACAAATGTAACATGCCTTAAACAGTGAGTCGCCACAGCCTGGCCAACACATCTTTTCATAATTAAACACACATCCTTAAACAGTGTTAAACAAATGTAACATCCTTAAACAGTGTTAAACAAATGTAACATGCCTTCACATTGTTAAAGTAACATTCCACAGCATAAACACAGAGAACCCCTGTCTCAAAAAAAATAAATAAAACCCAATAAATAAATATTAAAAAAATTTAAAACAATATAGTCCCCAAGAGCATGCCCTCCAGTGACCTCTTCCTCCAGCCAGGACCCATGTTCTACCTCCTGCTAAGAGTCTCTTCAAAGTTTGACTCCATCAGTGATCAAGCCATCTAATTAAGCCTCTAGAAACGAACCTCACAGGCATCCAGGGCTGCACTTTGCTGTTCTTCTAGGCTCTTCTTAACCCAATCAAGATGACAAAATTGGTCATCACAGTGGTCCTGTTCTCAAGGTCCCTCAAAGTGAGGAGACATAACCTGTCCTCAGGGATGCCCCCAGACACAAAGGGAGGAATCCAGGCTCACACTGCTCCCCTTGGTGCCTGGGGCAGGGCTCCCTTGTTCGCCCTGCGTCTCCCCAGCAGACTCCCCTCCCATGTTTCTGGCTAATGTGAGCACAGCTTCAGTGAGGGGATTCCCTACTCAGAAATCTTCCCCGGCTCTCCTCTGCTTGGATCAGCCTGGGCTGGTTTCCAGTGCTCAGATCCTGCCTGCTCTGTGTGCCTCTGTCCCTTGTCATGGAGGTGGAGTGGAAAGGGCCTCTTGAGCCACAGTGACCTCAGGAGGTGCACGAGGCCCAGATGCCTCTGTCTCCTCCCATGCAGCTACTGGAAGGGTCCTGCTGCAAGCTCGTCACATTCTATCCTTTCTGTGCCCAAAGCTGTCCAGCGGCTGCAAGTAGACCAGACTCTGGGCCTTCCAGGGCCCGCCAGGCTCACGTGTTCTGACATCCCTTCCCTGGATGGCTGGCCTCCCCTCCTATCACCTGTTCCCTCCATCTCCCTACCTCCCTGTCCAGCGCACCTGGAGCTCCTCCTGCCTCCGGGCCTTTGCACGGGCTACCCAGCCACGCTCTTTTCTTACACCCCATGAGTTCTTCAGATCCCGACACCTGTGCCACCCATCATAAAGTTTTTCCGGGTCTCAGTCTCCCCCATACATCTCACATACCCCCCTTTCTTGGTCTCCTTGATCACATTTTACCATCAACCAGACTCTGGTGTCAATATTTACCTTGCCACATGTCAGCTCTACAGAGCCGGGGATTTCCAAGCTCTTCACCTACTGTTCCATTTTGAGTGCCCAGAACAGTACCCAGCACACAGCAGGCACCTCATACACGTTGCTAAAGGAACGGACAGGTTAGGAATGGGATTTGGACCTGTGCAGGCTGATAAGAAATGGCGGCTGCTGCTTATCCCCCCACCTCTGCCTCCTTGCCCCTCACTGAGCTCCCAGCGGGGAGAATCTGATGGTGGAGGCTAGTGGCCCCAGGAGCACCTGTCTTCCTTGTTTGACACAAAAGCTGTCCCTCCTGATTCTTGAAAGGACAGGGCTGAAGCGAGGGGTGGAGGGGAGAGTTGTTTCCTTCCATGGTGGGAACATGCAGTTTCTTTGGCCTCTATGCTGAAGCTGACTTCCTGTGACTGTCCAAGCTGCCTAAGGCAGCTGAAGTTCTGGCCACTTCTGCTGTTTAAGCTAATGAACAAGAAAGGGTCAGCTGAGGCTGTGGCCTTCGCAGCCTTGGCATCTCTTCATTCCCCCTCCATCAACTCCTGGGAGGGAGGTACGGGGTGGGGGGGTTCTGCACATAGACTGCCTGGTGTCTCCGAAAGCCCCAACATGTCCCCTCAGAAAGGTCTTGGGAAGAGCAGGACTCAAGCTGAGTCGCCAGGCTTAGTAGAAGCAAAGGGTGGAGGGTGTGGATTGAATCTGAGGAACGGAACTCCTTCCACTGAGCCTGGGCTGATGTGACTTCGTTTTCTAAGGCTTGAAACCCATTGAAGCATAAGCCAGATTGCTAGAGAGCCGTTTAGCCTGCTTAAGTAGACTAATTACTTGGGAGGCCTTTGGCCAAGCTTCCCGACTTGAGCACCAGGAATACACCCGTGGCTTGGCGATTCATTCGAGCAGGTCTGGAAGGACCTTTTCCGAAGGGCACTGCTTGGCGAACTGTTAATTACATTCCATAATTGAAAACAGTCTCCACTCGGTCCAGGGCCTCCAATTGTTCTGGCTTCTTTGTTACACCCCAATCTTGGTCAAAAACGCACATGCAGGGCAGAGCGTGGACACACCTGAGCTGAGGTGGCACCTGGGTTGAATTCACACACAGAGGTGAGGATATGGCCTGGGATGGAAAACAGACTCTAAGCGGTAAAGATCCCTGGTGCCTGACATGGCACTCACCATGGAACATCACCTGAGTTCGGGTCTTGCTGGTGGCTCTCCCGGTTAGTCAACATTTACACGTACGTGAGGTGTCAGCAGGTACCACAGAGTAGGGAGCGGGAAAGGTGGGGGTACGACAAAGCAAGTGTGAGTGTGGACCTGGGTGTTTGCAGTGTGTGTGTGCGCATGCATGCACATGCTAGCCTGTTCTACATAGCAAGTTTCCAGGACAACCAGGGCTACATCATAGACCCCTGTGTCAAAAAACAAAGAAGATTATATTTATTTGGGTTGGGTGGCATGTGTCATGACATACTTCTGGAGGTCAGAGGACAACCTCCACCAAGCGGGTCCTGTGGCTCGAACCCTGCTTAGACTTGCTGGCAGGCTCCTTTACCAGATGAGCCATCTCACTGGCCTTATTTGGATTTTTAAAAATTCTTTTAAAATTATGGTTATTCATTCATGTGTGTGGGTATGCACATACCATGGCACACGTGTGTGGGAATGCACACACAACATGTCACATATGGAAGTCAGAGGGTTACTTTGAATTGGTTCTCCCTTACACCATGTAGGTATCAGGGATCGAACTTAGGTGGTCAGGCTTGGTGGCAAGCGCCGTTACCCAGTGAGTCCCGTGTTTGGATGTGTTTAGACACCATGAGACACACACATGAATCTAATGTCCAAGCCTCATGGTTCAAGGAACAGAAGGAAGTAGTCCGAAAGAGCCTTTGGCATCGTCTGGTTCCACCTCTTCGCTGGTTGTAGGCTGCGGTGTCGGTGTGCTTTACCCTGCTCAGTCAGTGGGTAGGCACTCTTAGATTCTTGAGGCACGCTGGAGTTCAAGGACATCAGGGACATAGGGCAGGCACACAGTAGTGAAAATGGTTGCAGAGGCGAGAAGATGAGCCAAAAGAATAGGGCCACCCTTGTGTCCTTGGGGGAATGTGACATGGGTGGAGGGCTGGAGATGGCACTGGCTGCTCTTGAAGAGGTTCAGTTCTCAACACCCATATGGCACCCACAACCACCTCTATCTTCACTTATGGGGGAGCCCAATGCTTTCTTTTAGCGTCTGGGTTCCTGTGAGGATACAGTATACATAAACTCACAGAGGTGCACACATACCACAAAAATCATCCGTGGTTTTAAAGGAGGGATGAATGAGTACCATTAGCCAGCTTTCCATTGCTCTGACAAACACTTGAGGTCATTAGCTCATAAAGAGCTTTGTTCTGGGTCACAGTTGTTTTGATTTTTTTCAGACAGCCTCTCTGTAGCCTTGACTGGCCTAAATTTTGCTGTGACCAGGCCAGCCTCAAACTCACAGAGATCTGCCTAGCTCTGCCTGTCAGGTGCTGGGTTAAAGACTTGGGCTGCCACACCCTAGCTACCTCACAGTTTCTGAGGTTCTGACCCATGCTTGGTTGGCCCCACTGATTGCCATGTGGTGAGTGTGTACAGTGGAGCAGAACCTCTCACATCTGACCATAGGGAAGGGGAGACTGGGGTCCCACAGCCCCCTTCAGGAGCAGCCGCCAGTGGCACAAGACCCTATCGGCCCCATCTCCCAAAGGCCCTGGAGACAAAGCCTCCAACACATGGGCCTTAGGGGGGACATCAGGATTTGATCGGTAGCCATGGGTTAAGGGAGTGGGGCAGTCACAGGAATGGCAGTGGTTGGTCACTGTGACTGGTCCAGGCCAGGCAGTGTGAGGGGGTGGTTCTAGGGCCCCAGGGAACTGCTCACCAGAATGGGAGCCTCATGGAGGTGCACAGTCAACTCGGGCCACCTCACTCTTTCTGGCTTCTAGTTCATGTTGCATTTTGGGCACTGGTACCATCTAGTTGGTCCACCTCCTCAGCCACAGAGCCGTGTGGACAAAGGTGGCCATGGAACCAAAGGGGCCCAGATATAGCCCAGCACAGAGCCCAGGCAGATGGCATACAGGGCAGGAGGCTTCAATGCGAGCAGCTTCAAGATGAAGGCAGCTGTTGACTGTCCGTCTGAGGGTGGCTGGGGTCTTCAGATCCAGATGCAGGATGGGGTCCCTCAGGATCAGAGGGAGTCATCTGTTTATAAAGGGTGGCTTAGGACTAACAACTCATGGGGAAGGGCAGGAGAGCCCAGGCTTCTCACTTTCTCTAGGGAAGGGAAGATGTGCTTAAACGTCAGGGGGTATCAGGGCCCTGCTCTCTAAGTGCCCTGTGTGACTCTACAGTGAAAATCCCTGTACCCATCACTGCCCTAGGAAGGGGGTGGCACTTTCTAGTAGGCAGAGGCCAGGTTGGCCACTGCACCTGCAGGTTCATTGCCCCGAGGGGACAGGCCAATCTCTGAACATTGGATGTGAGCTGAGCCTACTGAGGCCAGGAGAGTCAAGGGGGAGCCTCATCTTGAACCTGCCCACCAACACCCTGTCCCGGGAAGGAGGAGGCAGTACCCATAGCCCCAGTCACCAATGGCCTGTCCTGGGAAGGAGGAGGTTATGCCTATAGCCCCTGTCACCAGTGGCCAGTCCTGGGAAGGAGGAGGCTGTGCTCACATCTGTCTGTCAGCGTTCATCTGATTGTAACCATTTGGGTCATTTTTGTGCCTTCTGTGAAAGCCCCGTCTTCTCAGCACCTAAATCTGTCACCACGTTTTATGAAAATTGACTCTAAGATGTAATTTTAGCCTAGGAAATCGAGCACTATCTGCATCAAGCACTGCCTGGGCCTCCTGCGTGTCCTCAGGTGGCCAGTGGGGTAGAATCTCAGAACGAATCATTTGAGAAGGGCATTACAGGGCCCTTGAACTTGAAAGTGGGCAGGGGATCCTGCCCCTCCCTCACCAGCTGCCTGTCCAAACTGAGGTTTCCAGGGAAAGGAAAAGATAGGAACCAAAGCCTCAGGTGGCCCGGTCACCTCCATACCACCTGCAGGGCATGCAGCCTAGGCCACCACAGCCACTCAGAACACTGCTCAGTGAGCAATCTCAGACCATTAACACTTACCACCAGCTGGAAATGGTCTTCCCGGGGCTGCCAGACATGTGCCTTCACATGGCCATGCTGCCACATGCTTTGTGGTGGGCACCAGTGTAGTCCGGGAAGCTGTTGCAACGCAAATGCCGTAGACAGTGCCCTAGTTTCGTTTCTGTGGCTGTGAACAATATCCTGACAAAGAGCAACTTAGAAGAGGGGAGGTGGTGGCACATGCCGTTAGTCCCAGCACTTGGGAGGCAGGGCAGGCGGATCTCTGTGAGTTCGAAGCCAGCCTGGTCTACAGACCCAAGTTTCAGAACACCCTGTCTTGAAAAGCCAAACAACCCAATCAACCAAACAAAGGGGAGGGGGTTGTTTGAGCTCCAGGTTACAGTCCATCACTGCAGGGAGGTCACGGGGGGGGGGGCAGGATCAACAGCTAGTCATGTCCCATCCAGTCCAGAGCAGAGAAACATGAACACATGCGTGCTCAGTGCCCTGCCAAATTCTCTCATACAGTCCAGGCCCAGAGCCAGGGATGGTGCTGCCCACTGTCAAGCTGACCTCTGTGGCAGGTATTTTCCGCCTCCTTCGTATTGAGTTTGGAAATGCCTGTGTCTCTCACCAGAGTCCCTCAGCTCAGAGTTAGTGATAAGTTCCTTAGCCTAACCATGTGATTTTATCTCTATCACGTGTGCCTTGCTGGAATCCGTGGGGTGATGATGCATTACAGTTGTATGGCGACATTTTGGCTGTTTTCCCAGCCCTGGTAAGCCGCAGTCACTGTCCGTGTGGGTGACAAGGGAGGAGTTGAGTGGGAGGGGCTGCTGTGACTCTTCCAAAAAGACCTTTTCCCACGTGGTTCCTAGTTTTCTAGTGGGCCTTTGGGTGGCTCGCCGGCCACCTAGATTCTACATAGCTTTGTTATACCTGTCCCATCGTCTCATTTAGTCAAGAGTCCCAGCCTTGTGAGACGAGGCCCTGAACTTAATGTCAGAACCCTCAGTTCCCCACTCAGCTCCAGTATTCTGACTGAGGCATTTACCTTGCCCAAGTCTCAGTTTACTCATCTCTAAAATGGATTTAGGAGCCCTAGGAAATTAGAAACTAATGTCCTAGGGCTGGAGAGATGGCTCAGTAGTTAAGAGTGCTTTTTGTTCTTCCAGAGGATCCGTGTTCAATCCCCTAAAACCCACGGTTGAGGGGCTCACAACAGCCTATAACTCTAGCCTCAGGATATCTGACACCTTCTCCTGGTCTCCACGGGCACCCACACACCTGCTCACCTACCCAACACACACACAAGCACACATAAAAACCTAAGGTCATGATTCTGATAGGCCCTGAAATCACTGATGTGTACCATTGCCCAGGGTGGGCACCTGGCTCCTTATACGGAAGTGGTCACCCGCAGAGGCCCCATCAACCAAAGCAACTTGGGTGACACAAGTTAAATCCCAGGTGGCACCATGCATGCCTGTGGGGAAGGGGACAGTAAGTGCAAAGACCAGCCCTTGGGATCCTGCTGCCACTATGAAAGGAACAAAGGCCTGAGGGGTGTCAGTGATGGAGTCAGGGGTACAGTCTTCAGCGTCACAGGAGCTGGTCCTCGCTAGGGCTGTGTGTGCTGCAGAAGTGCTTCTGGTGAAGGAGGGACGTGGCCTGGTTTACGGTCTGGAGTGTCGGCTTTGGCCACCTCACACAGGGTAGATTGCAGAAGAGGGCAGGCGTTGCTGAGCACCTGTGCACCGTCTTATGACTCTGCTTTTAAACCCTTGGGGCCGGTGCGATGGCTGGGGAAGGAGGGAAGGTGTCTGCACTAGCCTGACCACCTGAGTGCCATCTCTGGGACCTGCGTGGTAGAAGGAAATAACTGACTCCTGTGGTTACTAGTAAATAATAAATATGATTGAATAATGCATAATATTAAACAATTTTAATTATGTGATAAATAACAATAAAATTAATAATATTAAATATTATTAAATACTAAATTATTAAATAACTGACCTCTACATGCACCATGGCATACACAACTCTCCACACACTAAATACATGAATGTAATAGTTAAAAAACACAAACCTGATTTGGCCTGACAAGGCACTGTCGTGGATCACTTGCCTTCGTTTTTGTCGTTACTAGAATTTGGAATCCTGGTGCTAGCTCCCTTAGATTTTGGATTAAATGGCAGGATCCATGGTACAGTGCCTGCTTGTACTCAGTCCCGTGTCCTCAGGCAGGCAGAGAAAAAGCTCTCTATTCCTTTCCTTCGCTTAAGCAGGGACAGCTGACATGTCTGCACCACTGCGCATGCTCCATAGCATGGCCGCGCCCTTGCGCATGTTCCATAACAGTAGTGTCTCTACTTCCTCGACTCTCCCTGCACCGCAGAGGAAACGTGAGACTCGCTGGGCACTTGTTCCACCCAGCGACTTGACTAGATTGTTCTGAGCCCAGATCCCTGCCCAGGCCACTGTCGAAGTGGGCTTTTCTGTCCCACTGTGAACGTGTGTGTGTGGGGGGGAACTCCTGCCCCTCCTTCAACCTGAGCATGGACATTATTTCCGGGTGGTATCCAAGCTCTCATCTGCAGAAAGGGACGTGTGTTTTTGGTAGCCTGGAGGTTCCAGGCCTGGTCCCCTGGTGCGCCTAAGTCCTCTGAGGCCTTAGCCTCCAGCTGCCATTTACAGCTGTGGAGTGCTTGCTAGAGTGGTTCCAAAGTCAGATGCCAGACCAGTTTCCGCCTGTCTACCTGGGAGAACTCGGGCAGGGCCTTGGCTCACCAGCGGTTGGGAGGATTAGATGAGTTCGTTCCGGAAGGTTCTCCGGGTGCACACACAGCCGGCAATGGTTCTTCCGGGGTGAGCTGGAGGACAGTGGCCCTGGAACCTTGCTCTGGGCTTGATTGCCCTTACTCATTCCCACAGCCTGACGAGGCCAAGGAGGGTGGAGAAGTGTGGGAGAGCCTGGCTTGCTGGTGGCTTGGCAGCCAAGTTCATTGGCAAATGGCTATTCCCCACAGGGAGCTGGGACCATTTAACAGATTATATGGAACAATGGCTAATTAGGAGCTGAGGTTTGTTCTTTTGGCAGGAAGTCTTTCGTTATAAGCCGCTTAGAATTTCACATCCCCAGCTAGGCACATTCTCCATCGTGCTCCAGAGGCAGAAAGGCCTTGAGCCTCCTCGGTCAGGCAGGTGTCCCAGTCACGCACTCCCTCCCCATCTTCCACACCTTGATGCCCAAACAGAATAGGGTACTGTGTGGGAGGCACTGAGTCCTGGCATGACAGGATTTCTTCTGTTGGGGATTCCATTTACGGAGAACTTTCCAGACTCAGAATAGCAGGCCTGCATAATGCCAGATCCTCATGTCCCTCAGTCCTTCCAGGTAGTCAGCTGTTGGGTCCACAGAGAGGCCCAGCTCCCAGCCTTGGACAACACCTCTTCCTTTTCCTACTCTCTGAGGCAGCTATGGTTCTTTCTTGGCCTCTAATTTTAATCCTGGTGAAAGTGATTCATGATCAGTCAGGGCTGGGCTCGGCAGCCAGGCTTTCAAATCCCCAATTTAGGAGCCATCAGTACTATATGAAAATTGCAGGGGAGCTTGGGATGGAAGATATAGTCAGTCGGCTCCTGGTCTCCTGTCCCCAGTCACCAGGGGCTCTAGAGCTGGGGATGTCTCAGAAGCTCCCTCCAGCTGCAGTGTGTGACAGGCAAGTGTTGCCTCTTGGGGGGG
This sequence comes from Ondatra zibethicus, assembly GCA_004026605.1. NCBI lineage: Eukaryota > Metazoa > Chordata > Mammalia > Rodentia > Cricetidae > Ondatra > Ondatra zibethicus. The sequence continues at coordinate 45,416 of PVIU01014339.1, forward strand.
AGTGACTTTCTGTTCAGGCTTGCAGAGAGCTGCTTACTCACTACCGAGGCAGGGGGCTGTGGAGATGTGCCTCTCCTCTCGCCTGCGGGTTCATGGCAGCCTCTTGCACTCCTCACCTTCTATATAAAATGGAGACCATAGTGTGTCTTCCTGGGGTCACTGGGAAAACTACGTGACGTTATGGTTGTGGAGAAGTGTTTGAAGACAAGAGAAGTCACAATACAAAGCTGGAGGAAGAGGAAGATTTGGTGGAGAGAGAAACCCGAGTGAGGGAGTTGTTGGCAGCTGCTTGGGCTGGTAGCTGGCCTATCCGGGTGCTGTCAGATTTTCTTTGGGCCTCCAGCTCACAAAGACACAGAGACTTATTAATTTTGAAAGCTCGACCTTAGCTTAGGCTTGTTCCTAACTAGCTTTTTTTTTTTAAAGATTTATTTATTCTGTATACAGTATTCTGCCTACATATATCCTATAGGCCAGTAGAGGGCACCAGATCTCATTACAGATGGTTGTGAGCCACCATGTGGTTGCTGGGAATTGAACTCAGGACCTCTGGAAGAGCAGTCAGTGCTCTTAATCTCTGAGCCACCTCTCCAGCCCCCTAACTACTTTTTAAAACTTAAATTAACCCACATATTTTTAATCTACATTCTTCCACGAGGCTCGTTACTTCATCTTAGTATTGCCCATCCTGCTTCCTCCATGCCTGGCTGGCAACTACACCTTTCTTCCCCCCAGAGTTCTCTGCCCTGAAGTCCCGCCTATACTCTCCTGCCTAGCTATTGGGCATTCAGCTTTTTATTACACCAATCACAGCAGGACATCTTTACATAGCACACAAACATCCCACAACACCCTGGCTCCTATCTAGGACCATTTTCTAATTAGCTGTGTGACCTTGGCCAGACTGCTGAGGCCCTTTCCCCTCTGCTTTCTCATTGGTTAATTGAAAGGACTTGGTCTCTTCCAGCTATCAAGTCTTTAGACCCTAGAGTCAACCTGTCAGTCAACCACAGGAGACTTCAGTGTGTATGTGCACGCACACACGTGCATGCACATGTGTGTGCATGTGTGAGTGCATGTGTGAATGCAGGCCGTGCGCATTGCAGTGTGCACATAGAGGCCAGAAGCCAATCTTGGGTGTCAATCCTTGCCTCCCACTTTGCTTGAGAAAGAGTCTGTTTTTGCTGTTCACTGCTGTGCACACCAGGCTAGAAGGCCCAAATCTTCCAGGCTTCCCCTGTCTCTCCTTATTGCCATAGGACTCACTCAGAGATGTGAGCTTTGTATGGGTTTGTATGGGTTCTGAGAATTCAAACTCAGGGCCTCACGCTTGTGCGGCATGCGCTTTACCTTCTAAGCCAGCCCTCTGGCCCCTTTTGATTTGTGATCATATCAGTTCCTTATTGATTTGGAACCACCCTGCCTCGGTTTCAATTCTGTCTTTATGCCCAGTAGCTATGTGACCTCAGGAATCCCCCAGTCTCTCTGACCTTTTTTCTGTTTACTTGGTCTGTAAAATAGGGATCTCAATGCTACCACCTCATAAAGTAGTTATGAGACTAAGTCAATACATGAGAAAAGTCTAGTGTCTAGCACACAGTAGGACTATACAGCGCTTAACATATCTTATAGAATGAATGAATATATAGTGATTGTGTATTATATATTATACATAATATATATAAAATAAGCCTCAGAAGTTCTTAGAGTCCATGAGTTATTTGGCTCATGAGGCTGGATGTCTCAGCTGATCTTCATATTATGCCAGAATCCCAAAGAGGTCGGCTCTAATGCCAGTGAAGGAATGGGCTTGACAGCGAGAGCAGGCAGGCAAAGAGCAAAACCTGTGTAAGGGTGTGATTTTTGAGATAAAGTCTCTGTGGCCCGGGCTCTGGAACTCGTTATGTAGCTTAAACAGGCCTTGAATTTCTGCTCCTTATATACAGGAGGATGGGGATGCTGGGATTACAGGCACCGTGCCCAGCCTGCACGTTGTCAGTATTGGGCAACTCAACACAGCCATCAGGTAGCCTTCCTAAATATTCCCTCCACCTTCTTCCAGAGCCACAAGGAACCACACCCTCTGTGGTTCACAGTTTTGTTTGTTTTTAAAGCAGGCTGGAGAGATGGCTCAGCAGTAAAGCGCACTGGCTGCTCTTCCAGCAGTCCTGAGTTCAGTCCCCAGCAACCACACAGTGGCTCACCACCATCTATAGTGAGATCTTGTGCCCTCTTCTGGCCTGCAAGCATGCACGCAGACAGAACACTGTCAACATACTGAATAAATAAATCTTTTTTTTTTTAAAGCAGGGGGAGGGGGGTGCCTACAAACCCCTGAAGAGCCATCCTGGTCTAGGCTCATGGCCTGGCCATCCCACTATGCTGTTCTGACTCTTGCCCCCTATGTCCTTGGGTTGTGGGCATTTTAGGGGGCATTATGCCAGTACTAGCAACATCCTTGAGCTGCCTTCTGCTGCTGTGCCTGCCAGGTGGTTGAGAGGAGAAAGGGGCCCAGATTCTAGAAACCTGGAAGCAATAAAGCAGGCACTTTCCAGGTTCCTGTGTGTGTTGCCTGTCGGGCCACGCAGTCTGTGTGTGTGTGTGTGTGTGTGTGTGTGTGTGTGTGTGTGTGTGTGTGTGTGTGTATGTGTAGGGACTAGGAGGTCAGAGTGTGTTTTCCTGTGGGCTCCTTGCCTCATGCAGAGCTGGGGCACTAGGGACCAGTCACTGTGGGGAGGGCCCCAGGGAAGAGAAGGACCTGATTCCTTTTGAAACAGGCTTCTAGGAGTAAAACACCCACCTCATACCCCCCTCAGCCCTGTCCCTGTCAGAGAAGGGCTCTCAGCAGCCCCCAGTGCACGGGAGCCCTGTGTATGAAGGACAGGCTTCTGAGGTAGAGGAAAGAAATCAACTGATCAGACCTGGGGACACCTGAGGAGAAGGTGCAGGGACATGGGAGACACTTCCTTTGGGTGACTGGCTTGGGGTCATTTAGAGAGTATGCCTAAGTCCCAAGAGTCTTCTGGAAGTCACCCAAGCCTCCATAATGTAGGCACAGAAGAAAAGACTGAGGCACTGAGAGGTGAAGAGACATGGCCAGGGTCGCCCAGGCGGGAGTATGAGCCCTGGAAGCGTGGCCCCAGACTCTGCTGCGAATGGCTTTGCTATACTGTGGTCATGGGATCTGCTTTTGCAGGCAGAGGCAGAGCTCTGTGCACGCCTCGTTCTGTTTAAGAACCCCATCAAAACCATGGCTCTTCTCCCCAGATGATCCAGGTGTGAGCCCACAGACCCCTGCACTCGGCTGCAGAATCCCAGACCCACTCAGAGCCAGGAGAGGGGCCTCCGCCTCTGACCCCGAGTGGACCACCCTCCCCTTCTCACAAGCCCTCGCTCCAGCACTCATGTGGATGGGCCCAGCAGAGTCATTTCCCACAAAACAGGGGAGGCTGGTCCCTCCTCGTCCCCATGGAAGCCCTTAGATGGGACAACAGCACTGAAATCCTCTTCCAGAAGGTTGTCGATGTCAGTGCAAGCAAGGGCCATTTGTTTTCCTTCTTATTTTATTTTTTGGGATAGATACTCACTATGTAGTCCTGGCTGTCCTGGAACTCTGTATAAACCAGACTGACTCAGGTTCACAGAGATCCACCTGTTTCTGCCTCCTGAGTGCTACTGGGATTAAAGGCATGTGCCACTATGCCTAGGTCCCCCAATTTCTTAAAAAAAATAAATTATTACATTTGCTTATGTGCGGGGGGTACACATGCCATAGGGAGCTTGTAGAGGTCAGAGGGCAACCTTAAGGAGTCGGTTCTCTTTTACCTTGTGTGTCCTGAGATCAAACTCAGGCCCTCAGGCTTGGTAGCAAGCGCCTTTCTCAGCTAGCCATCTCGAGGGCCTTTGCCCATTTCTTAGATGACACAAATGTTCTCCAGTGGATTTGAGCAGAACGGAGTGAGGGTCAGGGCCTGTGGGCTGGAGATTGTTTGTGAGAGAGAAAATCCGTGTTGGCATCCCAGCAGGGAGGAATGTGCCTCTGATGTCTGCTGAGGTTTTCATAAGGGGTTTCTTTCAAAGGCATGGGCGTGATGGAAGATGTGTTGTACTGGGACAAGCAGCAGTGGGGAGCTGCTCCCAGCAGCCTGCGGGGGCAGCAAAGGCTCTCTGCTGTACCTGGGTAGCGGGGACGGTGTGTGTGTCTTGGAGATGTTGGACTGAGAAGAGCCCTTCCAGTGCCTGCTTGTGTTTCCCGGGGTCTTCCATAGCCAAACCCAGCTGGCAGCAGCCACAGGACAGCCTGTCACCTCTGCATCAGGCCAGGCCATTGTCCTGATGGGCCAATTCCTTCAGCGAGCATAGAAGGCTGACCAGGGTTCGCACACCCTGCTCTGACATGTCCTGAGGACACCTGAGCACGGGGACTCATCTGTCCCCAGAAATGTCAGTTCTTCTGTATGGCAGAGCCCCTGGGAGCCACTTAATTCAGTCCCTGAAGAAGTTTCAAGGTTTGCCTCTCTTTGAGGGTCTCAGTGGACTGGATGATCTGCAGTTAATGCCGCTTAATTGATGTTCGCGGAGCTTAGTCATCTGAACCCTCGGGAGCGGCTTCCTCGAAAAGCTTCGCTGGGTTTGTTGCTAGGGACGAAGCTATTCAGAGGGCAAACGCACTCGTTTCCAGGCTCCTTCTGGTTTGTGTTTTTTATTCTTCTCTCCCATAGGAGGTGTCCCAGTCCTGAGGTCAGGGAGCCTCCTCCTGCCACCCCACTGTTCCGGGTCCATTGCTCATCCAGCTCAGAATGCCCTGGAAGGTTCTATAAGTCTCCTGCATCTATGCCATGTACTGGGTTCCTGGCTTTACACAGCCTTGGTTCATTCAGACCCCTGTGCTTGCCTGGGGCTTGTTCAGGGTTCAGGGTGCTCATTCTTTCTCCCTGGTCCTCCAAGCTCAGAGCTTGAACCAAGCAGTGGTTCGGAATGGACCGAAGGGATGGACAAGTGATTCTAAGAAGGTATCCAGGCTCCGGACTTCAGGCTGGTGAGGGACCTGCCCTCCTCCCCTGCTCACCCATGCTGGGATGGATGCCCACAGCTGGTGAGGGGCCTGCCCTCCTCCCCTGTTCCCCCGATATGGGATGCACACAGCAGTTAGAATGTAGGCAGGCTCTGTCTTGGTCTCCGCAAGGCGGTTCTGCCTGGAGACCTCAGCAGATATGTGTGAAATACAGCACCCAGGTCGACTCCCCCACCCTCAGCATCGTCAGTTTGGTTATACTCCTGCCTTCATTACCAGGAGTATCCGTTGGGCCCAATGGAGACCCCAGTGGCCTCTTCGATTTGAAAAATCTGAGTTCCAGCACTCACACCCGTCTCCGTTATTAGTCCAGCTAATGAACGCCAGAAAGCTTCCTTAGCAGCCTCTGGCTGTTGATTTCACAGTTGTGGTGTGCATATGTTAATTACATCTGAAGTCCTAGAAATCCTTCAAGCCCCTCCACGTTCCAGGGACCTTCAGAGCCCCCTCCCATCCTGTTTCCAGGGGAACCCCATCTCCTTCTCTGGCAGTAAACTGGTCTCCAGGGAATCCCCCGTGTCGAAGCTTCAAGTGCCATTTTCAAAGCAGCTGCTGTCATCCTCCCTGATGGGTGGTGGGGAGTGGGGCAAGGGGTGGGAGTCGCGTGGGGGTGGGTGGGGTAGGGAGTGTTCCATGGGGCCTGTGCTGGAGAAGGGGGATGTCTGCCAGCCCCGCGGGGAGGATGCTTCAGGCTAGAGGTGTTGAAAGAGCTGTACGGAAGGGTGTCTGGCCTTCCCAGAGAAGTCTCTAAACCCTAAGTGTTTACCTGCAGGCCTCCTGCAAGGAAGCCATTAGGAGAAATTTTCCTTTTGTCTGAAGACAGGAGGTTTGCGTGAAAGGGGCAGGAGCATGTGGGCAATCCTTTGCAGCGGGTGCCATCTTTGTGAGGTGGTTATGGAATTTAGAGGAGAAATAGGAGGCCAGTTTTATTGAACCTGGAGTGCCCCCACCGCCCCCCATGGCTCACACACAGCAGGGCCATCCATAGTGCTTGGAAAAGAAACCTCCTTGTCTGATTTTCATCAGTTCAGATGGCTCTCAGCAGTCTGATGAAGTAAAATATATAATGGGCTTTGGAGTTTCCTTGCTGTGTGGCCGTGGGCAGCTTACTTAACCTTGCTGATTTGTTTCTGCGCTTGTAAAAGGGGTAATAACCCTCAGGATTTTTATAAGAATTAAATGAGATAGCTTAATGAGCCACTTGATCTACAGAACATTCAGTAGAGGCTCAGTAAATGTTAGTTTTCCTTCTCCCACCCACCGTCCTTATTCATTAGCTCTCAACCCCATCAGCTTGCTAGCCGTGTCTAGAGACCCTCCCAGACACAGTGTTTGGGCCCCACGCACTTCGATTCGACTTTAATTGTCCTGTGGCGGGCTGAGCGTGGGTATATTCTTAAGCACCTGTTAAAGCAGGATTAAAAAAAAATTCTGATTCTCACACAAAATGAGATGAGCACAGGACAAAACCGCACAGCCCATGAGACAGTGAAAACAACACACGGCTAGGTGCACGGTGATTCTGAAATAGTGCATGGGTAGTTTAGGTGTGCCCACGCAGGCTTGGGAGGTGTGATCCCACGCTGCGTTCCTCAAGTTCACTTGTCTAGGCCTGATGGGTGTAACCAGTCACACTGGGCACTGAGCTCACTTGTCTGTAGCTCACTTGCAGAGTAGCTCAGAAAAGACACTGAAAGAGATAAGGTCCTGCGCTGGAGCTCAGGGTCCTGAACTGGAGCCCTGGGTCCTGCATTGGAGCCCTGGGTCTTGTACTAGAGCTCAGGGTCCTGCACTGGAGCCCTGGGTCCTATA
>PVIU01014340.1:0-52392 GCA_004026605.1 Ondatra zibethicus
TACTCAGCGGTAAAAAACAAGGACATCTTGAAGTTTGCATGCAAATGGATGGAAATAGAAAACGCTATCCTGAGTGAGGTAACCCAAACCCAGAAAGATGATTATGGTATGTACTCACTCATTAGTGGACCCTAGCTATAAAATAAAGGTCACCAAGCACTTAGCTCGCAAGCCCAGAGAAGCTGAATACCTAGGTGTAGTCCAGTCTTTTGAACTCTTCTCAAACAGTGGGAAGAGGAGCTGAAGGCATGAGTTTGGAGGGTTGAGACATAGTACTGCTGTCCTTCCCTAGCTGAGACTAAGGAATGAATATTCTGGGCTTGGAGTTGTATAATAAAACAAAGTCCCCTTGACCTTTACCGCCCCTTATTCTGCCCTGTTTCCATCTATATCCTAAAATGCCAGTGGAATCATAGGGCTTTTCTGAGGGTTGTATGAGAAGATGAAAGATTACAACATAAAGGAGACCATAAAATAACCTTAAGGTCTTGAAAAATTCTAACCCTTTCTTTAATATTTTTCTTGATGCAAGAGCTGGCATATATTTCTGGTCTTGTTTGTGTTTTCCTGTCTTCTCCCTCCCTAGACTAGTGCAAATTGCATTCTTCCATACGCACCTCCTCTGCACCCAACACAAGAAGGCTGAAGCTGGTACAACAGAGTCCAGGAAAACTAAAGTCAACACGGACTCTTGTCCTCCGAGTACATTCCTGAAGACATGAGATATCTTGGTTGGCTTTAGTTCACATCTGTGCTTCCAAAGGACTTATGTCTCTTAAAGGGAAAATGGGACCTAGGAGGGAAGGATGGAGAAATTTGGAATAGGCTAAAAATGCAGATTAGAAATAAAAAGAATTTAAACCACGTCAGTGGGCTCTCAAATGGGGGGAGGGGTTCTGAAATTTAAATACCTCTGTGTTCTACTATTATGAGACTTTTCTTGGTGAGATGTGAGCCAACATCTGTTCACCTCAGATAGGGTACCAATGGCTGCTCAAAGAAATGGTGCAACACAAATTTTGCTTAGAGAGTCAGTGGGCTTTTTGCGGTAACCAACAGAAGTAGGGGTGGCTCAAAAGCAGCTGCCTCCTAAAAGAAGCCTACCCCTAGCATGGATGATAGCTCATGAACATGTGTCCCTGGAGCTGTCTGTGTGGTGTGTGCACAGCTCTGCTGGTCAGAATCTCCTCTCCCCAGCAATTGGCACAGCTCATGTCATCTTGGAGAGTGGATCTTGTTTCAGGAGCTTCCTAAGATTTATAATTTTCATTTACTTCCTGAGTGTTAACTAGCCTCCCTCCAGGAGGAAACCATCCAGGTGAGGGGATTAGCTACACAGCAGTCAGTCATAGGACTCTGTAGCTGTGTGGTGATGGGAGGTTACAAATGATTTGAAAGAACGAAAGCATGGCCTTCATCAGGTGCTAAATATATGTTGGCCATTGTTATTATCTCCACTCAAGAAATGAACCCATGTAAGCTCAGGAGTATAAAACCTTCAGGTCTCCAGGAATGCTACTCAGAGCTGACTCTAATGATTTTTCCCCCTCTCATAGACTGGCTAAGATATTCCACAGACCCCTGGTAGGATTGCTTAGCTTCTATTCGCTAACCCTTCTCCATACCCCTTTCCTACTGATGATTGGTACGTGTGTTTTCAGGTTGTAACAGGCATTGTATCTCTTCAGGGGTATTTAAGTTAAGACCCAAAGTATGGAACGGAAAATGAGAAGCCTTGAGGAACTCTCTTCACTTCCATACTAAAACTGAAAAATTAGTTTGTCTTCAAGCTTGCCTTCTCTAGGGCCAGCTGTAGCCCAGTAGTATCTCTCTATACATTCATTGCTTTGGAAGAAAAAAAAGTCAGAGGCATTCCACATTCTAGCCTTCTTTTTATTTACAGAGTCTCAAGTTTTTTTTTTTATCATGTTTGCTTAAGTCTATAAATATGCCAAACAAATTCTGTGCAAAGAGATATAAATCACTAACCCTCTGGTCTTTGAAAAAGTAGGTGATGCAGGAGAAGGAGGACCTTTCCACCTCCTCTTCAAATGGCTTAGTCAGGATAGGATTAGCTTTGCTGCAATAACAGGTTACAGCCAAATCTCAGTAGCTTAAATATCTCACTTAGACATGATTAATGTTGTTTCCACTCCATGTCCTTGATAGAAACTAACTTCCAGGTGACTTGGTCTCTCCTGTGCATCTCAGAAGTAAAATGGCGCTGGAGAACAGTACTTCCAGTTCTATGTATGGCACCTACTCCTATTTCCATTTCCCTGTTCTGCTAAGATTTATAATCCACACCTTACCTCTGCTTCTCACTCACTAGAAGAGCACCTGTCTCTCCCTGGGTCCTGATAACTGAGCATCACCCCAGATTAGTATCCCTGGAAGGTGAAGCAAGAGGACCTCCTCCAGGCTCTGCCAGCTAAATGAAGACTTGTGCTGCTTTCCTTAAACTCATTTTACAAGATACATGTTATTACCTGCATGGTTTGGGTAAAGAGCCTGACCGAGAAGTACCAACAATTTTCCAAGTGACATGCCTGGTAAATGAAAAATACCGAGCCAGAGTTTTATATAGCTTTTATTGCTTGTTTATTAAGTGAAATTTCATATTGAAATGTGGCCCCTTATTCTCTAGAGGTTGCGAAGGTCATCTTTGGGTTTGCACAGTATTAGATTCTAGGCCAGCAAAGGTGTTTAACTGCTCTGAATCTCAATACCAACACCCACAGACTGACAACAGCAATGCCACTTATTTCCCTGACCTAATATGAGAACCTAGTAAAGTAGTGCATACCAAGTGCTCTGTGTGGTGGCTGGCTTATAATAAACACTCAGCAAATGGTAAGCACTGGCAGAGCTAACACACATATACCAATATAGCGTAGGAAGTCTAAAATGACTATTTGCTGGGGCTGCCATTGGAGCAGGAAAGGAAACTCAAAACCAACCAAAGAAAAAAATAGTACAAGCTTTCTCGGAGTGTGTGGGAACAAAGCCAAGCTTTGAAGCGAGGGTAAAAATGAGCACAGAGGATGGTATTAGGGTTAGAAAGAAGGTTTCCAAGGCAAAGAAGTAGATATATGAATCCTCAGAGGACGGGATGTTCAGCATGCCATGCAATGAGAGTTAGGAGCAGTCCTGAGGGAAAAAGGTTCTGGGTTTGGAGAGATGCCTCAGTGGTTAAACAAGACTACTGCTCTTTTACTAAGTCTCAGCATCCACATCAGGTCACTCACAACTGCTTTCAACTCCAGAACCAAGGGGATGTGATGCCTCTGGCCCCAAGGGTACCTACACTGATGAACACAGACTCCCCACATAAGCGTGTAGTGAAAATAATAAAAATAAATATTTAAAAAGAGAAACGGAAGTACTATGCAAAGCCACTCAGCACTAAATATAGCCCATGGTGATTCTCTCTCTCTCTCTCTCTCTCTCTCTCTCTCTCTCTCTCTCTCTCTCTCCAGTGAGAGTTATGGCTGGGAATATGGCTGGCAATGCTTAAGCAGACTCCTTTCTCAGGAGGATACCCTAGCTGCAGCCTCGACAGGGGATGGGGAAGAGAGAGGACACTTAAGATGCTGCTGAAGGAGGCTGTGTAGTAGTATGAGTTTTGCCTTCCCTCAGCCATTTGTTTCTTCTTCTGGCTTGTGAGGTCAACAGTACCTTGTCTTACCTGCCTCATAGGGCTGGGAGGAAGACAGACTAAGAGAAAATTGCCACATAGAACAGGGGTTAGCAAACTTTCCTATAAAAGACAAGGTAGTGGATATTTGCAATTTTGTAGGCCTCAAGGTCTTTCTCCTACTTATCCGCTTTGTCACCACAGCACAAAAGCAATTGTAGAAATGCATAGGAGGACATTTGTCTTAAAATAAAACTCGGAGAATAAAAAGTTCTAATGTATATAATTTTCATATATATTGTAGTTTCACCTCTTTCCTGTGATAAAACACTCTGGCCAAAAGCAAGCTGGGGCAGGAGTTTGTTTCAGCTTATTGGTTATAGTCCATCATTGTGGAAAAGCCAAAGCAGGAGCTTGAAGCAGAAACCACAGAAGAACACTGCTTGCTAGCAGGCTCACAGGCTCACGCTTAGCTGGCATTCTGGTACAGCCTCGAACCACCTGCCTAGAGAGTGATGCTTCCCACAGAGGGCGGAGCCCTTCTGCATCTATCACAGCCAAGACAAACCTCACAGAGATGCTCACAGGCTGTTCAAATCTGAACAAGCACTCAACTCAGACTCCCTTCTCCGCTGCCTCTAGGTTATGACACGTTGGCAGTTAAAGATAATTAGTACAGCATAGTGCAAAATATTAGTCATATTCTTCCTGAACCACTGAAAAATCTGAGAGCCATTCTTGCCATATACACACATAGGAAATAGCGTAGGTACCAGATTTGGGTCACAAGCGCACCACTGACTTAGAAAATGCTTTGCAAAGGAAAAAGCTTCATGTCTTTCAGAACAGAGAGTTATGATCACTATACATGGGCAGTTTTATAGCTGCCAATAGGCTGTTGGTCAAGGTTGCTTCTTGTATAATCTTGGAAATAATGTATTTTTTGTTTATCACTTTGTCTGGAACACACACACACACACACACACACACACACACACACACACTATCACTCTCAACATTTTGAATAAACAGCTTGTGCAGTTTTGCTGATAAATGACCAGAGAACATTGTAGTCTGTGACTGAGGGTGTAACACTTGCTGGGATTTTTGTGTCACTTTCTTTAGACACTTGAACGGACAGGGACATTAAAGTTAGGCAAACCAGGCTTTGAATGCAGCCTCTGCTAGTTACTATTTTTCTAACCTTGACCAAGTTGTAAAATTTTTTGAGTCACCACTTCTTCATTAATTTATTCATTTACCTGACAAATATTCAGTGAGTACCTACTATGTACCAAGTGCAGTAGAGGGCTACAGAAACACATCAATCAGTGAGACACATCACCTACCTTCAAGCAGACTCCAGAGTGAAGGAGAAAGCATCCATTCACAATATGGGGAGGTTGTTGCAATGAGAAAGGAAGGGACTAGGAGGAAGTTGTGGGAAGACAAGGGAGGCACATCTGCTCCAAATGCAGGACCCTCAAGGGAGGATCCAAGCTGATTCCTCAAAGGTTAGCAGTTGTCTGCCAGGGGAAGAGGCAGGAGGAAATATGTGCCAGACGAGTGGCTGGCCCAGGCATGGTCTAGAGACAAGACATCAGGGACTGTTCATCATGGGAATGTGTTGGCATGCTGGCAGCTGGGCAGAGGGTAGGGTGATGGGAGTGGAGAGGGGTGAGCATGGCCCGGAAAGCTAAAAACTCATCGCCAATAGTCTGTGAGCTGTGCCGAGGGGTTTATCTGTGAAGACAGTGAGGAAAATGATGCTGCACTCAAAGGGTAGAGGCTCAGTAGCAAGGGAGGGAGAGCAGAAGCTGCGAGCCCATCTGAAGCTGTTGACATGATCCAAGTGCAGTTTAAGGATGGCTGGAGAAAGAGGGACTGACACTGGAAGGGAAAGGACATGCTGGCAAGTTTCCCTGGAGCAAAGTCAGGAAGAGCAAGCGACCAGTGACAAATGGGAAGTCACATAAAAAAAGAAAAAGGTAGAAGGTAGATGACCTTACTATTAGGAGTGAGGGTAGTCACCCAGGTTGCAAAGACTGGAAAGACTGGGGGAGATGCACTTTGCCTGGAGAAGTGACAGGTTCGTACCTACCACTGACCTTTCCAGTTGTCCTATTTCTTAGGAACACTGTACATGAGGTACTTGGCAGAGTACCTGACATGCCAGGTGTGCTTGATAAATGGTGACTCTTACTCTTTTGTCATTTAAAAAAATCTATTTAAGGCCCCTGTTTTGGTAAAGCGTGATGTTCTTTTGTTGTTTAGTACAAGCTCTTCAGAGCCAGAAGAATTACAGCCTTGCTCATTGTACCACATGTGTTCATGTGTGTTTCTTTCTCTCCTTCTCTTCTGCATGCTGCCTGGGGATTGGCTTCCTTGTGGTCAGCACCAATGGGCAGCGCCCAGGTGACCCCGGGGACTCCACTCTGCCTCCTCACCACAGGTGATCACCAGAGCCCTGGGCAGGAGGGAGGGAATGGCCCATGGCCCATGCTCTGTGGGTTCTCCAGGCCAGGTGCATCAGAGTTAAGCTGACAGTTCCTTCACCATATCCTCCCACCCACCTACCTGCCCATCTGCCCATTCATCCACCCAACCACTGTTATGTTCTCTCCACCTACCTATTCATACAGACCTCTGTCCACTCATTCACTCCTTCTACCTACTGTGTACCAGGCATTGTTCTAAGTACTGAGGAATACAATAACAAGCAAAAAGGACAAGTTCTGATGCCTTAGCTCATTGATAAAAAGATTGCATGAGTAAACGTGCAATTTTCACTAATGCTAAGGAGAGGTGCATGTGATATTTAACACACGCGCGCGCACACACACACACACACACGCACCTGGAACTAAGGAAGTGTTTTACAGGAGACATGACAACTGAGGGTGGGAGAGAGCTGACCTAGCAGGCCATTCTTAAGGAATGAATAGGTTTGGCCACAACCTCAGCTCTACCCTTGGCCTTGATACATCCTTTAGATGTGACTGGCCCCACATTTCCTTTCTATTAAGAAGGAATAATAATACTTGCCTCTTTGGGGACACTCTTGGCATTATGAACTCTACATATTCAGATTCCTCTGAAATTGCAGTCTAAGACTACACGAGATAATAAACGTTTAAGAAGCTAGAGTAGAAGTATCCAACCTAGTGTAAGAATTTGTTTGGTTGTATATGAGAGCCGCCTATTTTTCCTCAGACACAGCATAGGTAGAGTTCATTTCACAAAAATAGATACCATTATTCAAAAGATACAAAGCCCACCCGTCAAAAGCCAATGCCCATTCAGAACATGGAAAAGACAGATAGCCTGCTAACCATCCCTGTCCTTCCTCAAGAATCTCCTTCTGACAAATGGAAAGCTTCCTGCGACATTTCACATATTTACCCACAGTCTTTATTAAAGGTCTTGCCTGTCACCAATCACTGTCTGCTCCGCAAATGGTGCTGAGAAATAAAATGTAATAGGCAAGGATGACACGAGCCTTTTCATTGGCTCCACCCTTCCCAAACTCAGATACATCACCTGACCTGTGATGGGGATTCTGGTGGAGACTATACATTGAGTGTTCTCAGACAGAAAGGAGATAGATATAGGACAGGACAAAGGACAACGTGTGGCCTGTGTTAGTCAGAGCCCTGGAGATGGGGTGTCTCTGGAATATGGTTGTTCCATAGGTTGGGCCCATGTGTTAATCAGAGCCCTGGAGATGGGGTGTCTCTGGAATATGGTTGTTCCATAGGTTGGGCCCATGTGTTAATCACCATGGGCTGTCATGGGTGTGCATAGCCTTCTAGAGAGGAGGTATCTATGAACCATTTAGAGTCAACATCTACCATAGCTGGGGAGTAGATACACCAATCAAATGAAGGCGATTTGAGCGGAGCCTCAGTAGAATCTCCCATGGCCCTGTGTTGGCCCTGCTATTTGTATTGCCATAAAATACCCTATTCCAGTGTGGCCTTGGCAACACTCAGTCATGCCTTGATTATAGAAACTTAGCCTACTGGATAGGCTTATTTTTACACTGGGAACCAAGTATCGGGTTTATTTCATACTATCACATTAAAGATTGAATTTAATAACCCCGGAGAATGCCCTACACACTGGTAGCACATTGTAGACCTTTGTAAAATGGAAGTTCCCACCCTTCTCTAAAACATGCCCACCATCCTCACCCTTCCTCAAGGGAGGCAAAAGTCACAGATGCGCACTCGAAAGCATGCCGAAAGACAGTGAGAGGAAAGTGACTCTTGCCTCTGTTCCCAAACTGGATTTGTGAAGAAACAGTGCCTCCCTGGAGTGTGTATAAGCAATTCCATTTATGCTAGCCATTGTTCTCTGGGCTCTATTCGAGTCAAACAGTGAGGCTGTTTTCTTTAAACAGAGCCAATCCCATATCGGGTGCATTTGTTCTTACTTTTCACCTTCTGAGGCATCTGAATGGTCCTCCTCTGACAGGTTTATTTTATTGGGCTCCATTTATTCCCACCCATTTCCCAACTTCTTTTGATAGGTGAGGCACCTGTGAGTTTTTGGGGTTTTTTCTTCCTCAGAGCAGGCTGTCCCTCTCAAAGGTGCTTTTGTTAATGCCCCTTCCCTAGTGGTAATAATGGCTAATGTAAATAATAACTGCCTGGGTTTGAGTGATGGGGATATTGGGCCGTAGGTTCAGGTGGCTGTGTGCCTAGCAGCTCCAGCATGGTGTTATGCACAACTGCGTGTGATGTAGCATGCATGCCCCAGGCTTGGCAGCGAGTGGAGGCTGATTTCAGCTTTCAACTCTGCCACTTTCTGGTCTGGTAGTCCGGGTGAGTTTTCCTTTGTTGAACTTGATCTCCTCCTTTGCAGAAGTGGGATCAGTCCTACCTGCTGCCAGGGTTAATAAAAAGTAAGTACTAAGTGTTATCGATACTTGAGTGCCTCTGCCAAGCCAATTCTTCAGGTGTCCCTGAACCGCTAGACTTCCCTTCAAGGAATCCCTGCGCTAGACCAAGGCATCCGACCTTGGTGCAATTGATATCTGGGCCTGGATTGTTTTCAGTGGCTGCAGTCCAACCTGTGTACTGTGAGATGTTTAGAGAATCCCTGTTCTCTACCCACGAGATGCCATTTGCATGTCAGCCCCAATTGTCACAACCTAATATATCCAGACATTCTCAGATGTCCCCTAAGGAACAGAATAACCCTCTACAAATAGCTTTTTAAAAGCTCCAGTGCATCAGTGTTCAATAGAAATATAATTTCATCGGTGGACATAATTTCTAAATTTTGAAGTCCCATTATGAAAATAAAAGAAACTTGAATTTAATTTTAATAATATAACTTATTTCATCTAACATGCCCCAAATACTATTTAATAAGTAATCAATATTTTACAAAACTATTAAGTGGAAGAGATTTCACATTCTTGTTTTTGTACTGTCTGATATCTGATTTTTTTTTTTTTACATTTAGAGTGTGTCTCAATTCAGATGATATGTTTTAAACAGTTAAAATGAAAGCAATACTAAAGAAATAAAACTTGAGGGCAGGGGAGATGGCTTAGTCAGTAAAGAGTCTGCCATGAAAGCCTAAGGAACTGGATTTGTGTTCCCAGAACTGAGATGCCAACGTGGTTGGAGGAGATCACTCCCATGATCTCAGCAGCAAGAGGCAGAGATAGGTAGGTCCCTGAGGCTCAAGGACCACCTAACTTGATGAATCAAGAAACTTCAGATTCAAAAGAGTTTCTGTCTCAAAAAATCAATAAATAAATGTATATATCTATCAATCAATAAAATTAACCCTGATTTAGGAGAGCACCAACATCAACTTCCAGCCTCTATATTAAACAAACCCATATAAGTCCATCTTTTCACACACATGTACACACACTGACACCACCAGCTACACACATACATACACCACACACACACATACAAAAAAATTATGTGCAACAAGTAAACATGCTCTTCATTGCCTCCATTTTAAATTTCAAAATAATTGAAATAAAAATAACCCATTTCAAGTGTAAGATGATACGCACACATGGCTCAGTGAGTACCATTTGGCACATTACAAATGGACAGATGAAATATTCCTTTATCTCCTTGGTCCCTGCTTAGGGAGCAAAGGAGCAAATGAGCAAAGTCCAGGTTCTGGAATTATTCTCTCCCTTTTATACCACACCCCAGGAGGTGTTTCTCCATGTTTGGCATTGTGTTTGGTTGTTCAATGTGCATGTGGGGGTGTATTAGGTAGAGAGCTGAGAAGTTTCCATGGAGAAAAATGAGACAAAAGCTTCCCTGGCCAAGACTGCACATTTTTCTCTAGAAGGCTGACCTGAGGCTACAGTGGACAACTGATCAGACAATTAACATTTCACCTGTAGGAACTCAATCTACTCCAGCCCCACCAGTGCAGAAAGACTGCCTCGCCTCCACCCTTCCCTTTCCTAGACAAGCCTCTGACTCTAGACCCAATTGGGCATGGGCAGTGTCTGGCCAGAGGCCAGAGTGGGAGAATTAAAGGCAATCTCCAATAACATTTTGCTCTCACTGTTTTGGCCATGCTCAGTGCCCATTGTTAATTTGTCCACAAGAAGGACTTTAGCCCAAGCCTTCTTTTGGAGCCCAAAATATATTTATTGAAACTGGGGGACCCTGAGAAAATTACCCCAACTTTAAGAAGCCCAGATTCCTCATTTATGAAGTCAGAAGTCATATAGCTGAGTTCTGGTCTGGGTGGTTCAATCGTGATGAAGTGCAGCTGGAAAAATGAATGTAATCCTAACCAAGGCTAGCAGGTGCTGGTTAGACCTCCCTTGGCACTCAGTTTTTTTTTTTTTCTGTGTATCTCATGCTATAACTCTTACTGTTGTTTCCTCATTGGGGCTTTGCTTTGTGACAAGATTCAGGTTCTAATGATACTCACTGGAGGTGCTCGGACATAGCCCTTAGAATGTTGTTTCAGGAACATCATAGGCCTAGGTACAAAGAGCCGTGTGGGCTTTGGAACAGGGCTCTGAGGGCAGAACGAAGGCAATGAGACATAACAGCCACCTCCCAAAGTCACTGACTGGGCCCTGCAGCCTTGAAAACCCGGAGGCCACAACAGCTCACCCATGCAGCTCATGCTGCTGGTTGCAGCAAACAGATGGCATGAGAATAGGTGCTGGAGGCAGCCCTGGGTGAAGCTGCATGCTGAATGCTCACCATTCTGGATGGTGTTTGGTGAGGAAAGGAGGGGCGGACTCTGGGGAAATCTCAGCCTTGGAGAGCAGCCATCGAGAAGTGGCTGTTCCTGGGGCCCCACGGCTTCAAGGAAGTCTGACAGTATGATGAAAAGAACAGTAAAATGAATAATGTCTGTTCCATGCTTCAATGTGTTATGGGAAAATGCTCAGTGTTTCTGTTAATAGCTCATGTAAAAGTGCTCAAATCTCTACCAAGTCAGGTGCTGCTCTGGTTTTACAGATCAGGCATCTGAAGCTTAAGTTACCAAATAAATAAATCACAGAGTTTGGAAAGGATGGCACCAGGATTCAAGCCCAGGCCTCTCTAGGCAGTCCAAGTTTATTTACCACACTGTCTGCCAATCTTAGTGAGCACCTATGATGAGCCAAGTCCTGGGGATCCTACAGCAGTGTCCCTTAGGGCCGTGTCTCAAAGGCCATGTGACTCCAGAGCTATTGCTCCATTTCTTTATCTGCAGAACAGAAATACTAACATTGCCTAGCTGTAGAGAGAAAAAGGGAGATGGTCTCCATTATCTTACGCATCCATTACTGTTATTAAAACCTAAACCCATTTTCTAGATGAAGGAGCTGAGACCCAGAAAGGGCCAGGCAAACAGTCAAGCTCACCAGTGGCCAGGCAACAGCTATGGTTTCTGGGACAAGTGAAAAATAGGAAGGAAGGGAGTAGCTATCAAGGCCACAGGCTAGAGGCATCTGAAGAGTCAAATAGAATTTATAAATCCTGGTACATAATGAAGCCAAGATACAGCTAAAAGTCTTGACCAAATTGCACAGCAAGCCTTGCTGTGACAACCCAAAGCAAGAGGTGAGGGCAAAGAGCTAAGGAGGCACAATACGAAGATCCCATTGACCTCACACCCCTCCATTCAACCAGTTTCTTAGCTGCTATCAACCTGGACCAGGACTGTGGCTTCAGTTTAAGATCAGACACCCCAGTAGCGGGTCAGGGATGGTGAGCGCGGAGGACTTTCTTTGGTGCTGCTCTTAGGCCACACGTGTGTCTCCAGCACTTGCCTAACTGAACCAGATTCTGTCTTTATCCGTGGTCCATCCAGAGTATGACAAGTCCATCATTTGGGCTGCATTTCTGTTACCAACCTTCAACAGAATCAGTAGATTTGTCCAGACGAGGCATACAGGGTTCTCTCTGGTTGCACTCAAATGCTCATTCTGCCTTCAGAACAGCAGCTAGTTGAGGACTTCTATGGCTGAGGTTTTCATGACACCATTTCACTCCTGGGATATTTCCTTTAGGTCAAGCAGAAGTCGGGCCATAGTCTTGTACTCAAAACTGCCATCAAATTCAGATTCAGAAACCCAGTGTCATCCATCTCCTCTCTCCTTCTTCATCTTTTGTAGTTGTTATTTTGCTCTTTTAGGGCCCCTCCACCCAGCTCCCAAATAAATACATGGAGACATATTCTAACTAATGAATGCCCACCCTTAGCTTGGCTTATTTCTAGCCAGTTTTTCTTAAATTACCCCATCTACCTTTTGCTTCTGGGCTTTTACTTTTCTCCTTTCTGTATATCTTTTCTTTCCTTCTTACTTCATGTCTGACTGTGTGTCTGTGTGGCTATGTGGCTGTCCCCTGGCATCCTCCTTCTCTCCTTTTCTCATTCTTCCTTCTCATTCTTTCTTTCTATATTTCTCTCTGCCTGCCAGGTCTGCCTACCCTTTCTCCTGCCTAACTACTGGCCATTTGGCTCTTTATTAGAATAGTTTTAGATAGGCAAAGTAACACAGCTTCACAGAGTTAAACAAATGCAGCATAAAAGAATACAACACATCTTTGCATCATTAAGCAAATGTTCCACAGCACAAACGCATGGAGCACATGTTTGACTAATATTCCAGAGCAATCTTTGATCTATGATCTGCCAGCTCATTTGCCTCATGCTACCTCTCAGATGGTTCTGGATCTCTCTTTCCTTTCTATGTACAGCGCTCATGCATGGATCTGCTGAAATCTTACTTAATTTACTGCTACAGCTTCATAGTTGGTATGGCCGGCTTCACATTCCTCTTCTTTCAGCGTGTCCTCTCCACAGATGCCCGAGTCATCCTTCAAAGAGAAGAGTCTGATCCTGATTGACACATGCCCAAAGCTTTCTCTGCACTGTGGGATAGACAGCTTGCCTCTCTACCTTCTCAACAGCTCTGACTTTATTTCCTCCTTTGCTCGCTCTCTTTATCTCTTCCATCCTGATCACACATAAGTACTTGCCTTTCTCACTTCCTGTCTTCCTTTGCTGGGATGCTCTCCTTTTGTGGTCTGGCTTTCTAAACCTGTTGGAGCTTATATAGCCTGTTATCTCTGGCTGATTCTATGGGAAATGGCCAGCTGCCTCCAGCCCAGAGTGAGGGCTCCACTTCAACTTGGCACAACCCATAACATAAGCTTGCCTTGGAGCTGCTTGGGTTTCGTTCTGTCAACTTTTTCTTCCTTGTTCTCAGCAAATATGCAAGTGGTTTTGCTCTTAGCCTTCTGCATGCACTGTCAGATCAAGGGGTAAGAGGTTAATGCTGAGAGAGCTTGTGCCAGACACAGCACACTGTCTGTCCTCCCTTCTCTAGGGTGACTCATCATACATCTTACCTGACATGTTTTTTTTCCAATTTTGTGAGGATCATTGTGCATCCCTGGGCACTAAATTTCAGCCTACTAGGAACTCTACGTGGCTCCATATACAAAGCCTCCCAAACGGACTGGGCATGATCTTGCTGAGCCTAATGTCTGCCCTGGCTTTGCATGGGGCTGGTTTAGAAGAAGCCATGCATGATCAGAATCATGGGGTGAGACTTGTTGTGTCAGTGTGACCAGCATCAACCATTGTCACAACTCTAGGCCACTTCTACTTTCATCAGCCCAGCACCTCTACTAACAGAAGATCTGTATTCCCACCCATCCTCTGAGGAAAGGGGATAGATCTGTTTTAATCCGAAACACACTGATTCAGTCTTTCCATTTTTAAAAGCCATGATTCAAAGGCCAGAACAAAAGAAAACACATTCATAGTGGATTTGGCTGGTATCTCAGCAATTGCTGCCTTGCTCCACGTGGGTTTATTACCCTCACTTGAGTCAGTTGAGCTAATCTGAATTCCATGCTGCATGTTTTCTGGCTCCTCTCTCTGATCCTGCTCACGCTTCTTCTAATCCTAGCTATAGATTTCGCCCTCCCTTTGGGGTACCTTCTCTCTGTTCCAGGCCCTCTGGTACCTACTGAAAACTACATGTTGCAGAGGCATGATTTGGACTAAGCTGCCCCAGCTGGGCAGATCTTTCTTTGCTTCCTTTCCCACTTCCTGCCCCTCTGAGTCAGGTAGCACAACCATCCCTTGAGGAATCAATTCGTCTAGAGTTGCTTATTAAAAAGAAAAAAAAAGAACTTGCTTTTGAATAAGAGCTTTGGGGAGCATAGGTCCCCAGTGTACCCTGCAATGCTGTTCAGGCAGGAAGCCAGGACATGTTGGCCTCCCTGAAGGTCCATATTCTCTTCTGACATGCTGTCAGTGGGCCATGACTTCAGCCACGGTCATGATCTTATCTTTACTTAATGAATTTCTAAGATCCCCATCCTGTCTGCATCCCATTGCTGGGATGCTTGTAGCATCATGACTCAACTAAGTTGTATGTCAAAGTGTCTCCCAAAAGATATGTTGAAGTAGCAATCCCCAGTAACTGAGTATTTTTATTTAGCAAGAAAAGTCTCCACAAATGTGATTAGTTAAAAATGAAGTCAAAAAGTCATACTTAAGCCAGTATGACAGAAGAAGCAAGCGTCACATGAAGACACACACAGGCAGAACAGTGCAATGGCAATTGTAGAAGCTAGAATCATCCATCTTCAAAGTTTGAAATGCCAGGACTGAAGACTACCAGGAGCTGAGAAGAAATGAGGAAGGGTCTTACGGATTGCTGGAAAATATGGCCCTGGTGGCATGTTGATTTTGGACTTCTGGAAGTGTAGCAATCCACACCTGTTGTTTTAAGCTGCCACATTGTTATCACAGCCGTGGAAGCTCATATGCTTGCCAACACCATGAACTGGAGCTTGGGGAAGTGGTCTTTGGTTGAATCTCAAGTTCACAGTAAAGAGATCACAACCAAGCATCAATATCTGAGAAACTCTGTGACCTACCTGTCTGTCCTCTGGTATACCTTCGTTTGTTACATTAGACATTTGACCTAAACTAGTCTCCACTCCATGACTCTGGCCCTTACTTTTTTGGTATAGTTTCATGTGTCACTAGTCATGGGATTTGCTGTTGGCCTTCCCCTGCCTCAGCCTTTGCTTTATAGTCAAGACATAGGTCACCTGGCTTCCATGCCCTACGGTGATAAAACCTACACACCGTTCCTATCTGGCTTTCGTACTCTGTCATGCACTGATCCTAGGAGAGCCTCACTTGTTGCACAGTTGCCCTGGACTTGTATTCAACTGCATAGCAAGAACTATAAGCAGCTCACTGTGGCCATGTGCTTTCTCATGCCAGCTGCCTGAGAAAGTCTAAAGGAACTATTGCTTTGCTGCAGGGCATCCTAAGGATTGCATGTTCTCGCCTACATCTGTTCTTCACACTATATTCTTAGTCCCTGGTGCAGGCTCTGGGTTCTCCTGTTGATGACAGCTAAGTGGTGTTGAACCCTCTGGGCTCCAGGCTCAATACACAGATTTCTGCAAGCAAGAGGCAGTTCTTGTGGAAGCATAGGACACCAATGTGGGGGAAAGAAAAAGAGGGGGATGCTGGATTGTGACAGGGATGCCTGCCATGTGTGTTACACCACTGACAACATGTGGAAATAAAGTGTGTAGTCTTAGAATTGTGCATGCAGTCTTCCTAGACATACTTCTGTGTGAGCATCCAGTATGTGAGACCTTCTCAGTTTACAAGTTCCTTTCCCACTCAAAGGTGAGTTCCATGATTGCAGGATTGTTACTTCATTAACTCTCATGCCTGGCACCTCACAGTACTTATTATCATTGCTATAATTGCAGCATCTCTCAGGTTAGGCCATGTCCAGGAAATGTCTAGGACCTCCCCTCTGTGGCCGAGGCTTGTATTGGTGCTAATGAGTATAATCCACTTGGAAGTCATTTAACCTCTCTAAGTCCATGGCCCCGATCTAAATTTTGTTTCTGATCAGTGTCAAAGCATAACTCTAGACATCATTTGACCTCTCTCCATGGATACAGACTGCCAGATCCTAAATCTAAGTCAAGAGCTGATGTCTGACCCCTGCTTTGTATTTAGCCCCACTTCATTACATCCTCATAATTGTTAACCTTGACTGTGACTTGACCTTTGTGAACCTAGTTTACAAAGTGCATCTTCTTCCTGATTTTGGAGACAGCTTTGTACCCTGCAGTAGTTTAGCTTAAGGTCTTGTTCTGATAGCAGATCAAGTCCTTTCTCAAAATATGTTCTTGGGTCCTGGAAATGCACATAGGCTAGACCTCGAAAGAGCACAAAAGAACAGGTGGAGTCATCTGAAGATATAAGGTATTTCCATCCCTTGCTCTACTAGGGGTGTGTCAGTCTTGCCTATATATAGAGTTCATTGCATATGACTGCTTTTAAGAAAGTCAGGTGCTGAACTTTAACACATGAAAAATATTTTGTGACCAGGGTGTTCTCCTGCATCCAGAAGAGAGTCTCTATAAGGATCTCATTGCACCATCTCATAGAGCCACTCACAGCCAAGTTAGAATTTGACATGCAGAAATATTCATTGTACAAAGCAAAGTCTACCTAGAAACATGCAGTCAGGAGATGCATGGGCTGAAGCAGAATCAGCACTGGGGGAACAATTTATTTGAGTGGCCAAAGGGCTTTCAAACAATCAATTAAAGTGGTTCTCATCTCACAGGGTGCTAACCTCCATTTAAGATGGAAAATGAGGGCACCTCTGTCAGCAATATTTAGCAGATTTAGTTGTATGGGCTATGATGAAGTCACTTTTAACCTCTCAGGACTGGCTAGGTAACGCTGAGGGAGTCTGGGATATTAGAAATGTGTACCTTCTTTACACCTAACTCGGGACCTATTAAATTACTTTGTCCAGCAAGGGTTGAGCTATCTGTGAAAAACCCCTGCGTCTATGGTGTTTTTCAGGTACCTGACATTGACTCCAAGTTAAATCTTGGTTAAATGTAATTACTGTCATGTGATGAATTGAGGCAATTTATTTATTACTTGCAAAACATCCTAGGTGATGTCACTTGAAAAAAGACTAGAATAATCCTTCTTAGGTATTCCATTATCAATCCAATCCATTGAGTGAAGAGGTTCAGTTCTGCGGTGTGGGGGAGGCAGTCAAGAATTTAAGAAAAGCTAGATATCAACCTCAAAGAACAGGTATTGGAAAGCATACAGATAGAACTTACCTAAACTTCCGCAAAACATGTCTTTCTATGGAAATAAAATGAGGTGCTTTGGCTGCTAAATATCAAGAAAGGTTGATAATAGCAAGAAAGTCCAGAGATTAATAATGAAACTAAACTCAGAGTATTAGGGACTTTAAAATGGTGGTTGATATACAAGGCAAGAGGAAAGAATAAAAGAAGTTAAGTTGAAAAGGTCAAGTTTAAATATCACTTGAGCAAAGCCTGTATAATTTAGCTCATATAACAAGATTCACATGGCATGTTCATCAATCCCATGGATATTAGAATAAGGTATGCTGGTTGGAGGGCACAAAGAGAGAATCTTCAAGCAGAGGCAGGTATGAAATGGAATTGGTTGGTATAGCAGCAGGTGGCAGACCCAGCGGGGACAGATATAAATACCTATGGCTGGTATTTGTACCAAGTTGGTTTTATCTAGCTGGTGGAAATAAGATTCTTGATCTCCTTAATACTAGTCTCCTTCTATCTTCTAGGTATCAGAGGGCAAACAGCCAGTTTGGGGCTGAGCAACCTCTCCCCCTTTTAGTCAAGAAGTGGCAGCATAGTGTAGCAGTTTAATGAGAAGAAATTCGGCATCAGAATTTCAGGTTTTGTAGGCTCTGCTGCCAGCTGCTGTTATCTTGTCTCTTTGAGCTTCAGTTTCACCATCTTTGAAATGACTATGATAGCAGCACCTGCTTCAGGGTTTCAGTAAGGATTAAAGGGGCTATTAGAAGTAACAGGCATAAAACATGGCTGTAGTTTAAACTCTGCCGCATAGTTTATAGTTAATTATATTAGTGTTTTAAATGTGGTCATGAATCCTGCTCCCATCGACTCTTATGTTGCCAACTTCTGGAAAGCCCCAGCTTGACATGTAACTGTCATACAAGCCAGTAATGATTTCTCCAGTGCAGCCCTGACTTTGCTGAAATCAAAACACACTATGAGACAAGACATTCTCCAGATTTATACATCCTGGTAACTCTAAAAAGCAGCCAAGAGTAGAGTCTGGGATCATGTGCTCATAGAGCACCCATGCTAGCCCCTTACCCATCTAATCTATGCCTGTTCTTCTCTATTGTCATGTCCTGCG
The DNA here is from genome assembly GCA_004026605.1 of Ondatra zibethicus. NCBI lineage: Eukaryota > Metazoa > Chordata > Mammalia > Rodentia > Cricetidae > Ondatra > Ondatra zibethicus. The sequence goes on from PVIU01014340.1 coordinate 18,380, forward strand.
TGGACATCCAGGTATTCCTTGCACACTTTCCCTCCTGCACCGCCATGCCTGTGACTTCTGGGCTTATCCAGCTGAAGACCCCAGTTAAAGTTGGAAGAGAAAAGGCCAGGAGAAGCTTCCCGGTTTAGCTTCAGCCCTTCCTTTGTCAGTTTGTGTCTGTCCCATGAGTCTAATTCCCCCAAAGGTCACCTGCAGTTCTCTCTCGCTGGTTGATCTTGTCCTCTGGCTGATTCACTATTTTCTGTTTCTCCTGTCTGGGGTGGGTAGTAGCTTCCCGATAATTCTACTCTTGACTCCCCAGCATCTTCTGATTCTGGCTGCCAACGCCCTGGTACAATGGCTCCCTTTAAAAGGCCTAGAGTTGCCTCTCTTTTCCCGGTTGGCTGCTGACTGATGGGCCTGTGCCGATTTCTAACTATCCCCCTTCCCTTTATGAGTAGTAAAGGTTGGAGGAACCTGATTTCATCATCTAGTCTATGTTTGTATTTTCCCTGCATCAGTATCATACTCACTAGCGGAAAAAAAATCTGAAATACACATCTTTTTCATTAAAAAAAAAAGTCAGCAATAGCATTTGTTTCTCCCCAGGCTTCCGGCTCCCCTCCTGTTCACTACTGTTTCTACCCTCCAAGGCTGCCAGAGTAGTTCATGATCACAATTACAAATACTTTAAATGCTTTGGGATGCAATTTGTAAAGTCTAGAGGCTTGAATCTAATGAAGTAGCCAGATGCTTCTCCCACCAACTTGTTTCCTATCTTGGACTTCAATTCCATCTTAAAATAGCCTGTCGTTTAGAGAATTCGCTTCCAGCCAAGTCAAGCGCATATATAGTACATACCTGACTTTCACAGAGCCAGGAAGTTTCCCAGCTTCCTTATCTGTTCCCTGTTGTCTCCACTTGGCAAAACCTCCATAATCAGAGGTGCCTGCTATGCTTAAAACCTTCCCTGGCATAGAAGTAGCAGCTCAGAGTAAGGGTTTCAAAGGTTTTTCGCTGCGGGGTGCCAGATACACGCAAAGCCAAAGTAAAGACAGAGAAACTCTTCAACAAAAGGAGTCATTAAGTAGACAGGGGTAAACTGCCAGCGCAGTAAGATTTGCCTGAGATAAGCCACACTGGGGATAATATGCCCTTGGATAGCTGAGAGGCCGCTGTGTGTTTTAAAGAGCACAGCTTTAGGAACCACAGCCCCAAGGGCTCAGCCTCCTTTCTTTGCTGTCAGCAATGATCACCAGCATGGGTTACGCATCCGCTGGGATTTACTTGGGCTTTATCAATTGCAATTAGATGTTCTTCATCTGTGACTTCTATTTCTTGCTGCATATCTTTACAGGGAAAAATTCTCTCAAGTACAGCTATACAGTTGGGCCCAACGCCAGCGAGAGTGCTTTGCGAGTGAATCATTAATCCCTTGTTGCCAAATTATGTTATTGCTGCCATTAAGTCATCCAGATGTAAGCCTGATATGGACCCTGCCTATATGAGCAGAGTCAAGTGCATCACTCTGGGGATGGGACTCTGCCTAGCTTTATTCAAAGGACTTGAATAAAACCAGGTAGCAGGGCTGCAAGGAGGTGTGGTCCCAGCCTCTAGTTGCCAGAGCTTATAGACACCCTGAAACCAGTTCCCATACTGTATCGTCAGGACACCATATGTGTGTGGTTCCTTAGAGTTTGTCAAGCAACCCCTGATCCTGAGAAAATATTTGTGATTTTAGGATTTTCTCTCAATTTTTACAAATGAGGGTATTAAAATCACATTGCGTTTCATTGATTGGATCAAGGTCACTCAGCTAGTTAGCAATGAAAGTCAAGGATTTCTGTATGAAAATCATTGCTTTTGGCCAATATCCTAAAACTATAGCATTTCAATATCAAATGAGGCACCAACATCATGTAGTCCCCTCTGTTTGATAAGGTGCACACTATGACCCTTAAAAGCTCCTTTCACTGTGGATGGCATGCTTTCTGCCTCTGTGGGTACCCTGGGAAGAGGTAGGATGGGATAGAAGTCCCAGAACTATAAGGATGACAAGAGTTTAGGCATCACTGGAGTTAAGGCACACCCAAGTTAAGATGGGGAAGTCATGTCAATTGATAGTGATAGAAAGATCAGGGTCCAATGAATGTCCTGACTTTAAGAAGATGGTGGCTTTATTAAGCATTCAGGGGTGCAAAGGAGTCAGAACAGGGCAAAAAGTAGGAGCCAGTAAACAGAAAGACTGCCTCTTCAATGGATCTTGGGAATCGTAGCATGAATCCTAATTGGTCTTACTAATAAAAAGCTTGGAATCAGTTATTAGACAGTGAAGCATAAGATCGGAGAAGCAGAGCACCCAGCCACTAGAGTTCTTACCTCTCTGAAATCCTTAGATCGAAAAGGCAAGATCCTGTCCCTGTGAAACCTCAGACTGTATTCTGAGCTCCTGTCTCCTCTGCCTTACATTCCTCTTTCTGCCCAGCCATAGCCCTTCCCGTCCCCACCTCCCTAGTGCTGGGATTAAAGGTGTGTGCCACCACCACTTGACTCTTTTTCTCTTTTAGATTGCTTCAATCTTCTGTAGCTAGGGGTGGCCCTGAACACATAGAGATTTTTCTGCCTCTGTCTCCCGGGTGCTGGGATTAAAGTTGTGTGCCACCACTGCCTGGCCTCTATGGCTTACTATTGGTTGGCTCCGCACTCTGATCTTCAGGCAAGCTTTACGTGTTACAGCACAAAGTATCCCCACAAGGAATGATAACTATTTTCATGTTGTCACTCCCGGGTTGAAATCGATGAGGTGTTTTATAATAGCATGAAAGAAACAGAGTGTTAGGATCCAGTGGGTAGCTCTTCCACATTGAAATAGTTCATTGTGGGGTTCCCTAATCTGCTCAGTCCCTTCTATGCTCTGACCTTTTAAATGAAGAGACCAAATATGTCCCATCTTCTGCAATGACATGTTAGGTGACCAGAAAGCAAGAACTGGCTCTCGTCAGAATAGAATCTCTAGATAGAAATGTTCTGATCCTGACTAATGCCTCTGCGTGAGGTGAGTGATCTGTGAACTTTGCCATGCTCCTGAGCCACAGGGGGACTTTGTCAACATGTAACTGCCGGTTCCATAGTCCTGGGACAGAGCCTGTGAGTCTGAAATTTAATAAGTTCCTAGGTGATGCTGGTATCCTGAGTGCTAAATCACTTTCTACATATCAAGACTCCTGGTTTATCTTACCCTGGGTATCTCTGTTGGGTTGTTGAATGTCTAGTTAGACAAGATTCATCAGAGTTCTGATGAGTACAGAGGAGCATCGACCAACAGTGCCCTTGCCAATAGAGGTCTCAGAAATCCCTGGGGAAGTTCAGAATGAGGTAGCTGCTTTGTAACGTTGGAGAAAGTAGGAGGGAGACACACGTGGCCCTTTGCCTCACATAGAGATGTAAAATTGAGGGTGGGGAGACGCCTCCAAGAAGCTATGTATCTTAGGTCCTGAGCTTCTACATTTAAGGATAGACAGCTAGGAGAGAGAAAGTCAGGTATGGACTGGGGACTGAAGCTAGGAGGGGATAAGACTCTAAGCCAGTGGCTCTCAACCTTCCTAATGATGTGACTTTTCATGCAGTTCTTCATGCTGTGGTGACCACCAACCATAAGTTTATTTTTGTTGCTATTTCATAACTGTTGTTTTGCTACTGTTAGGAATTGTATTGTAAATATCTGTGTTTTCCAATGGACTTAGACAACATTTTTGAAAGAGTTGCTGGGCCCCAAAGGCATCAAGACTCACAGGTTGAGAACCAGTGCTCTAAGCTTTGAAGAAAGAATAGAGGGAAGAGCCAAGTGACGGCTGCTTTGAGAAAACTAATCTAGCCTTTGGGAGTATTCAGAGCTCAGAGGGCACAGCTGGCTGGGGTTCAAGGTCAGTCCTGCAGCCTCATGTTAGACACAGCAGACTTAGTAAGCTGAGTTCACAAGACTGTTTTTGATGACCACATCACACAGGGGACTCAGGGAGAGCCTCAAAGCTTATCTAATTTAATAACTTATCACCTGGTGCCTCGTTGCCAATTCTGATTTACTTGGATTGTGCTCAGGTTGGGGCCTGGGGAAGCCAAGGATGAAGGAGATGTAACCAAATTCCCTTCCTTCCTCCCAGTCCCGGGCTGAAAGACAGAAGTTATCAGAGTCAGAGACTGTGTCTATTAGGGACTGGAATTGATGCTAAGTAATTCTCTGGAGGAGTCTACTGGTTCTACCTCTTGGATTATCCCTCTTTGGATTTCCAGGGCATTGAGTCAGGTAGGCAGCCTTTGATTTACCAGCCTTGGTTGTGGCACATGTGGAATCACGGTCACCATGGTAGGTGGGCCTATGAGAAGCCAGCCCTGTGGACTTGCCTATATCTCTGAACTCAGTTCTCATTCCGATCACCAAGCACCTACAGTGCCAGCCCTGAGCACATAACTCTGACTCCCACCAGAAGAGTCACTGGTACTTCCCATGTTCTTATCCCTCTGTTTTACCTCTTGGGTCACATAGGAATCTTGTCTTATCTTTTCTCTAGAGTCATTCTCTCCATATGTCTGTCACCTTTGAGTTGCCAATGCCATTCATTTATGAGCAGGAAAGCAAATCTCTGGCAACTACTGAAAATTATCTTAGAGAATGGTTAAGTGAACACTGAGTTTTCTGCAAGTTCTTGTAGTCTTATCTGAGCCTGAATGAACCAGGAAAGCATGGTCCTAATGACCTCACCATGTAGTCCATGCTTTCAGCCCTGAGACCTTTGGCTTAAACTCGCTGAACTTTTCTAAACTATTGGGCTGTCACTTTTCACATGACTGCCCAGAATCTGGATGCTTCTCTGTGGCCATCAGGTGAATCCTAATGATTGGCCATGGTCACCGCTGAAGGGGCTTCTATCAAAAGCATCTTGATCTTGGGAAAAGGTTTTCCTAACACTTAACTAAGACCTTCACTTACCTTGGATCATGGCCCCTGATGCTTCCCTGGAAACAGTGCACGGCACAGCTGATGATGCCTTTCTTTGGGAAACCCATCTTCTGTTGGTTCTAGGACACCATACTCAGCTGGGTTTTCTTTCCCTGCCTAGATATGCTTATGTTTTGTATGCAAGTTTGTCTGCCTCTGCCCTCTCCCTGGCCACTACTGAGCTACAAGCCTCTTGTCTAGGCCTGCTTCTTGTTTTACTTGCCATGCCCTTCCTAGGTAATTTCACTAACTCCCATGCTACAAATGCCATCTGTGGATATTTAAGAATTGATCTTTTTATCTACAGAGCAGACATTCCCCCCAGAGCTCTAGACTCACACTTTCAGCCCACCTACCTTCCCAATCAAATTACTCTAAACTCAAGCATGATTTCACTCTAGTTTCTCTTTTTGTGTGGTTTCTCGAAGCCATAAATCCCACTATCATCTACCACGCCACGCAAACCAAAACCTGTGGCCACCCTTGTAATTTTGTTCTTCTTCATTCCCCTTGCCCCATCTATCATCGGTTTTCACTGTATTTATTTCAGGTAATTATCCTTTTTATTACATCTCTGAATAGCCACTGCTATCTCTTGAGTCTTTGTGACTATCATCTTCTACCTAGGTACCTACAATAATCTCCAAACTCACTCAGTTCTCCAAGCCACTTTGGCTCTACGTTGACGCTAGGATGATAAGCTGGAAGCTCAAATCTGACTCATGAACACATGAGCGTTTAGATGACTGTCTGTTTTGCTTGGGCTATGGAGCAAAACCATCATCATGCCCTACAGTGTCATGTGTGAACTGGCTCCTGCTTCCCTCCCCACCATCTTTCTTAGCCTTCTTTCTCACTTTTTGACCCCTTAAGCACTACATATCTGCCTTGCCATTCGCAAAGCATGACCAAGGGCTTACTGCTTTACTGCTTCTGTCTACACTCTGGAGCTCACCCTGCTGGTCATTTCCTCCCAGAAGTGACTTACTTCCCTGTTATGCTCTTTCCAAGGGGTCGTGTGCCTCTGTGCAAACCCTTAACAAAGCTGAAAGTTGCTATCTTAGTTAGGATTTCTGTTGCTGTGAAAAGACACCATTACCATTATATAATTCTTATAAAGGGAAAAAGCATTTAATTGGGGTGACTTGCGGTTTTGGAGGTTTAGTCCATCATCATCATGCTGTGACATGGTGGTGTGCAGGCAGACATGGTGCTGGAGATGCAGCTGAGATTCCTACATCTTGACTTGCAGGCAACAGGAAGTGACCTGTCTCATTGGACATGGTTTGAACATGTATGAGACTTCAAAGCCTGTCTCCACAGTGACACACTTCCTCCAACAGATCCACACCTACTCCAGCAAGGCCACACCTCCTAACAGTAACAAACATGATGCTGGAGAAGTAGCTGAGATTCCTACATCTTGACTTGCAGGCAATAGGAAGTCATTTGTCACACTGGGCATGACTTGAGAATACAAGAGGCCTCAAAGCCTGCCTCCTTTCTCCAACAGGACCACACTTACTCCAACAAGGCCACACCTCCTAATAGTGCTATTCCCTTTGGGTGCCATTTTTCTTTCAAACCACAGTTGCCATTATCAATTATTGATTTATTGAGTATATCCTCAGAGTTAGGGTTACACATACCAGTGAGTGCAAATTCTCTGATGACAAGGACTATGCTTGCTTACCACGATGTCTCCAGATGCCTGCCACTAGTGGATGTTTATATACCTAAGGCATGGTGTGTGAATCTCATTAGACCAGTGACAACAGAGATATTACATAAGAAGAGGCTCTCAGGGCACTTCAGCCTTGAACTGCCAGACTCTAGAATAGGTACTAAGTAAAGATAACTCCACCAATAATACCATGATCTAGAGCCAACCTTTCCTCTAATTCTGAATATAAAAACTGTCAGTATTGGGGGCCTTGCAATTTGAGGTGCTCTCTTTCCTTTGGTCTTGGTACATTATAAACTAGCTTTTTCTTAGAAATCATACCTTTAATCTCATGAATAGAGGCTATTTAGGACTATTCAGAAGTACCCCCACTCTGCAATATCAGACTGCCCTGACTAAAGATGTACTGGCTATCCCCACATGCATCGGAAAGTCAGTAGGCTGCAGAATGGCAGAACCTTGTCAGATAGCCCTGGAGTTGAATGAATTGGTCTTGCCTTTATCTGGCGGAAGTAATGAATAAAATATATCACATTTAATTGCTTCTAGGAAAAAGTTTTTTGACCCTACAAAGACTATAGTTTGGACCCAGCACTTGGACACATGGCAGCATAACTGAATTAATAAATAAGTCATTCTGGCCTGTGCATTTTTGTGTCCCCACAACCTTCACAGTGACTATGAGAAGGAGTCCCTTGGTCGACACTGACATTGTAGCGATGAAAAGGACACAGCACCTACTCTTAAAGGCTTTCCATTCCCACCAAAGACACTCGGCTAAGTAAACCAACTTGCCAGAGTTAACTAAAGTTTGGGGAAAATGCCTGGAGAGACTATACACTCTACACACATAAACAAAAAAATTGAAAAGTATCAATGTGCTGGAGGCCTGCACTTAAGCAGCAGGGAGGTTGGGGAATCAGATTCTAAGTTTTGTGTTGAAAAGCAACCCTTCAATTCAGTGCTCAGCTAAGTTCTATGAATACATGACTAAAAGCAAGAGAAAACTCAATTTGGTTCCATGAGGACAAATGTGTGTGGGCAGAGACATCATCCCTTTAGCCAAATACCAAAAAACCACACACATTTAGTGAGCCCCTATTATGAGTCAGGATCTGTGCTAGCATAGGAAACAAAGATAAAAGAGGCATAATGCTACCCGCGAGGAGCTTGCAGACCAGTGGAAAAGACAGATGTGAAAACAAGCAACTAATAATATCAGTACATTGTGGTATGAGAGATTGTGAGGTATCCTCAAACTGTTATAAAGTGTTATCAGAATTTAGCGGAGAAAGAAACTCTGCCAGAGGCACAGGAGGCCACAGAAGGTATATTGGCTGATGAAGGATGAACTGGTGCTGATGTTGCAGAAAAGTAGAGTTGAGTTTGGGAAAAGGTGCTTCTGACTTTAAATTGCTAACAAAAAAAAGTGCTTCTAATGGGGAAATAAAGACAGCAGGAGAAAATTACCCTAGGATGCTGGTAGCCCATGGTCTACCCTCCAGAATGTCTGAGACAGGAAATTGACTTCCATCCTTAGTAAACACATGAAGAGGCTGGTCTCTACCTTTCTTTGCTTACTTACTTTGCTATGGAGCAAGCAAAACAGCTGTTTGAAGATGGGGGATGAGGAGGAAGGGGCTTTGGGAGATGTATTCAAAGTTTCTCATCATTAAGGCCTAAGTTTGAAGTTACCAATCTGGGGGATATTGTTCCTGACATTAATATCACCCATGCAACTTCTAGCAAGTCCTTTCATTTTTTTGTTTTTTTTTTTTGCTTTGTTCTTTGGTATTTTTTCCGTATATAAAATTGGGAAAACAATGTCTGTCTTTGGAAATTCAGGCCAAGCTAGAGCCCTGAACCACCCACACAGTCTAAAGACATAAGTGGTCAGTTCATACTTTCCTTTACAAGAGAGACTGGGTCAACAAGATAATGTATAGTATTACATAATTACCAAAATTGAAATTCATCATGTTTTCTAAACCCAAGACTATTCCTTTTAATCCACTACTTTTTCCTCTACTATTGGCTTCTTATATAAAAAATAATAAAACAAAAGATTCCTTAGATAAAAAGTAATTGTAACTGTGTTACTTTAACATAAAGCTATTATTTCCATTACATAATCTGAAACATAATTCTATGAGCCCAGGAACTGACTGGTGAGCCAAGGATTGAACTCTCATAGCAAAGCAACCTAATGAATAAAATCTTATGCTCCCACATGGCAAGTATGAGAAACTCTTTTGTTTGCTTTAGAATGTCAGTTTCTTCAACTCGAAGAGGACATCATAGTAATCCCAACCTCTTAGGGAATTAATTCTCAGAGGGGACTATGTAGAACAATGTATCTGAAGCTCTCAGCACAGTGCCTGGCACATAGTTAGCTTTAATAAATAGACACCGTTCTCACTGTCACCATTGCCTGGTCACTTGTGAGCCTTTTTAAAGACTTCCTCCTCCCGTTTTCCTCCCAAGGTGCTTCCACCCAGAATTCTAACACCGTGGAGCCAGAGAAGCAGGTAGACAGCACGGTGAAGATGGCAGGAGTGATCGCTGGCCTCCTCATGTTCATCATCATTCTCCTGGGTGTGATGCTGACCATCAAAAGAAGGTGAGTCTTGACACTGCCCGAAGATCTTGCTGACCCCATGACCCAAGCACTACCATGTGGCCAGGGCATGTTTCTGTCAACTACTGTCCAGTAGAGCTTTTCCCATAGGACCCTTGAGTTCCTTGTGTGATTGTTTGAGAGATATATGTTGCCTCCTTGACACGTGTCTTTGAGAAGGCCAGCTTTTTAGGTGGTCAGTGCTTCCTATTGCTTCATTATTGTGACATGGAGAATGGTTATGATGAAGCAAGTCTTCTTGGAATTAACTACTGTGGATGGTTTGTGACACCCTCAAGATGGTTGGAGAGCTCCAGAAACACAGATGGACACAGTAAAATGATGCTTCACCTTTTCTTTCCTGCATTTCCCCAACATCCACCAGTCAAGAGCAGCCTCTCCTGCTGCCTCAAAGCCTCCAAAGGAGTGAGACTCCAGAAATTCTACTTGAGACTCCTTCCTTTGCCATGTCTCACCAAATCTTCCTAGCCAGTTATTACCATGTATTATCTTTTATCAGAATGTTTCCCTGTGCACCTACGGGCAACTAATACAGTTTTCTTATGTTGTATGTATTTTCTTGCGAATCACATTGCTGATGAAAGCAAGGGTACCAATACCCTTTATTGCCGAGGTTCAACCTCCCATACTCATCCTCTGCTTAATATATAGTCATAGGTTTGAAGATAATACAAAGAATTCAAAGAAAGGGGTAGAAAAATGCAAAGCATGAGTAGAAGCAAGCATTACCATTAATGATCATGGTATATTCCTCAAAACTGGATCCCCGACCATCTCTGTTTGGCCTTTATCTTTCACCATATTGGCAAACTTTATTTCCCAGTTTCACTGATGGACTCCAGTCACAGCCTCCATCTTCCCAGTTTCCAACCAAACCTAAGAAGTCATCAGCCATCTTATAGTAACATCTGCTACAACCCCATCTTTCCACAATGCAAACAGCAGCTTACAAAATTAGTCCTTAAAGTTACCCCTGACACTGGAGCTCTGGGATTGGTTAGCTGTGAAGTTCAGGACAACAGCAATGATAAGGACCAGGGAATTTCTACCATCTTCAAGTTGAAAGACACTTTGGAACTTGTTTTCCACCAGAATAAAGAAACTAAATGCCCCCAAAGACACCACTAGGTCTGCTCAAGGAGTCCCATGAGTACCAGTGAGGAAAGAAATTGAAAAACAATGTCCTTATTTCCAGCCACTGATGACTCAGAAATGCTAGTGTTACCATTATGCATGCAGCTGGTCTTTTCTCATCCATGGAGCCACCAGTTGTCCTCATTGATCCCTCTCTCATGGCAAAGCCTGTGATGCTGCCAGTCTTCTTCCTTACCAGGACATCTTCTTTCTGGGACTTGGCCTTTTATTTATATATTTTATCTGATGCCACCGTTTCTCTTCTCAAGTAACCAGTGGAATGGCATAAGAGTTAAGGTTCCAAACCAGTTATTAATTTTCTCATTGGAAAAAAAATAAAGTGAAAGGAAGATTCGATGTTATCATTGTGAATGCAGAGGCTTCAGAGAGCTAAAGGGAGCACTTCCTTGTAATCCCATTATCATTGATTAAACATGACCATAATGTATGTCCCGGGGACTAGCCAATCAGCCACTATTATTTGAAGCAGAACATGCACTTTGAGTTTTCTGGAAGTGGTAAGCATATTGTACATATAAGATCACAGACAGGTCTATTAGCCTTGCAGGTGTGGCAGAGGCAGAGGTGAGTCTGGGATTGTCTACATGGAAAAAGAAGCCAATTAAATGGAATTGAATATCTTGAAATTTTCTGATTCTTTGCCACCAATTTGTAAGTCAGATATGTTCTTCCAATTTTGCTCTTTCTAAAGCCTGGCTTAACCTACGTCACCATCGACTGTGAGCTTGCGAGAAAAAAAAAATTCACTTCCTTCTCAGCAGCTATTTCTGAAATGTGTGATTTTCCGGGAGGGAGGAAAGGGATGGCTTTCTGCTTCTAGGGTGAGGGTACACAGAGAGTGAGCCTTCCGTGTGGTTTAACCTCTCCCGGGGGTATCTTTATCACCTCTCATGTCTACAAAACTGTCAGACACAACCAACAGGTGTCACATGATCACCATTACATCTCCCAAAGCAAAATTTAGACCCTGTGGCAATGCACAGCTTAGGGATACTGCTCCGTGCTTACATATGCAGTGTATGGACGTGTTTCTGCTGGTTGATAGGAATAATTCACAGATGGTGTGAAGTGGGGATGGGGACTAGAAAGGAGTGGAGGAGAGGGGGGAAAGGAGGAGAGGAAAGGTGAGGTGGGAGGAAAGAAATTAAGCACAGGCCTGCTTCTTTCTACTAACCATGTTTTCCCATGACTAGAGATGCCTCAAGGACAATGAAGGTCACAGTGAACTCATTCTTTCTGTGGAATTCTTCTGACTCCAGCCCTTTGCATAACTATGGGGACATGATTCAATCCAGCCTGTTACTAACCAGCTGCTAGCCAACATGCTACCCATAGCAGTCTAAAGGGAAACATTTAAAAGAACTGACCCACTGGAATGATAAATGAGTAAATCAACCCAGCTCAGGATCCCTGGATCAGGGTCCTTTCAGAGCCCCATTCTCATCTCCAGTTCCCGGGTGCACGGGTTCTCGGAGGGCAAATACCTGCTTGACGTTACCTATCTCCTTCACTGGCTTGAACTTGACAGTGCCATCCCCCTGTCCTCCGTGGTCAAGAATGCAGTGACAGGTTTTGGTTGTTGATCTTTCTGCTCCCTATGCCTCTAAGTCTTGAGCTGAATCCATCTCAGATCTTTCTAGGCTACAGTCACAGATGTTTCCATAAGTAGAGATGTCCCCAGACTCTCCCTCTTAGGGGTTCACCGTCGCTGATGGTAAAGCTCTCTTCTTACTCTCTTCTTGCTAGGGTTTCTCTTTAGTAACAGAATGGGAAAGCAGGTAGAGAATGTACTTGAAGTGCAAAGGATAAAAGGAAGGACTTAATGGAGAAATTAATTACATTTAGATGACTCAAGAAAATAGAAAGAAAGGGAAATAGGAAGGAAAAAATCAACAAAATCTGTTGAATGTTTTGTATTTTTTCTTTGTACTTATTTTATAATGGAGAGAAGGGTCTTCAGAGATAAAAGTCAAATGGTGATGTCAAAGGAGGTTTAAGTAAGACTTTTTATAGTTTCCAAAACACTGAAACTAAAATTTTAGAATTATTTTCAAATCACTCTTAACCAATCTTTTTTTATTGTGGAGCTACATATAATCTGGGCATCATGAAAAGTAGACTCTAAACCCTGAGTCCTTCCCTGACACACTTGATTTCCAGTGTGGTTTTAGCCATGCTCACTGCAAAATATCCATCCTTAGTTTCTCTTTTGTTTCAGGATCTACCAGTTATATCTAGACTTCAGACTGTTCAAGAATGGATGCTCCAAGACACATACCATACCATTATGTAATAATGCATACTCTTTATGTCCTGAACTCCCGACAATTAGAAGCCCTCAGTGCCAACTCCTCTTTGCAGTCTGGAGTTCATTTTTCCCTTTACTTTCTTATTTTGGAGTCTTTAGACTGTCTCCTCCGAAGAAATAGGCAAGCAAGAGGTTGTGAGGCAGCCTACATTGTCCCTTAGCCTGGTACCATAGAGCACTGGATATTTTCAGGGCAGAGTAAGATAGAAATTCCAAGTTTTTGTGCCTTAACTGGGAACATCTTGATGGTGGAAGCTGTCATTAGCCACTCCCATATAAAAACCTCTACAAATTAGTGTTTTGGGGGTGTACTAGTCCACGCATATGCTCCCAAGTTTCATGTAGTTCAGTGTCATGCTGCTTTGGAATTTGCTTCCTGGAGTCTAAGAATGGAGTTTGTTATACTTTCCTTTCAGTCTTTGTGAAAAAGAGCAGTCTAACTAGAATCAGCTTAGTCTACAGGTTACAGTCCATTGTTGAGGGCAGCCAGGGCTCTCCAGGTTACAGTCCATTGTTGAGGGCAGTCAGGGCTCTCCAGGTTACAGTCCATTGTTGAGGGCAGTCAGGGCTCTCCAGGTTACAGTCCATTGTTGAGGGCAGTCAGGGCTCTCCAGGTTACAGTCCATTGTTGAGGGCAGCCAGGGCTCTCCAGGTTACAGTCCATTGTTGAGGGCAGCCAGGGCAGGAAATCAAGCAGGTTCTTGAAGGCAGGCTTGCTTACCACAAAAAGCACAAAAATTAGAATCAAAATAAGCAAACAAAAACAAGAAAAAACATGTCTAAACTAAACAAAAGCCCACAAAAACAAAAGACATGGAGTTCATTTTGTATTGCCGTCAAGTTTTATGGGGACTAGTCAGACTTTGTTCCATATACCTAAATGAAATCAGAAGGTCTGATGCCAACAGGAACATTCATTGCACACTGTACCAAACTCGTTCCAAAATTGTCACCAGAGTGCTACCAGCAACTCTGCAAATGACACTCACACACTGACCCTGCTTAAACTCCTGGGTGTTCTGACTGTGGCTCTTCTGGTGGCTGTAGTTGGGTGTTCTGACTGTGGCTCTTCTAATGGCCGTAGCTGCCTAGGTCTGTTGAGGCTTCCATTCTGCTTTGCTTTGTTTTTATAAATAGGAAGTGGTGTTCAAAAGGGTTATATGAGTTGGCCAAGGTGCTGGGATAAGTTTAGAAATAAATCCAGACTGTGATCCCAGAGCCCAAAATGCTAGTTTTCAGCAGTCCTGCAAGACTAGCATAAAACAAACAAATCATAGATGCTCCGGTTTGGATCTATTTTCCCGCTCTTGATTTTGCTACACTCTGGTTTTGGACTTAAGTTTCCCCAGATGAAATATTTTGACATATTTCTTTGCCTACAAGATTTTAATCACTGTCAAACTCTTATCACTGTCAAACCCCCACATTCTTCCAAATATGACTCCCAGGTGTGATATCCTGGCACGGTCTTCCTACATTCCAGTCCCATTAGAATGGCCCAGCGATGGCCCCGTGCATGCTGCCCCTATGTTGCCTGCACTAGTTTTCCTTTGTGTCTTCATCACCACATAACCTAGTGGTGATTATTTTACTGATCTGGAGATGGAAGTGGTCCATGATGGTAAGGGGCTTCTGCTTCAGGCCTCTCTCACTGTATCGTATACCCTTGGACATCCACTGGGCTTTTCCAGAGTCAATGTAGAAATGATTGTCTATCTGTCAACCAGCTCCCAATCTTATATCTCTAGCTCATTGACAGGCACACTTTTTTTTTTTATCAAGCACATGAGGATTTATCACCATGAATTCTTCTAAGCCTACATCTTTGTATTTTGATGGTCGGGTGGCTCGCTGTACTTGGCTCTTCCCAGGGTAGAGGGTAGACCTGTAATGTGTGTGTCTCCTCACTAGCTTCTCTCACTATTATCACATCAATCTACCCTTCCATGGTACCCAGAATAATATCTCAAATTTCAGCACATTCTCTCTAGCCTGTTGTCTAAAGCATCAGTGGCTCATGGGGTGGGGAGTGGGGTGAGGGAAATGCACAAGTTCAACTCCTTTGGAAAACTGTTTCATGAAGTTCTGCCCCCATGCTCACTGTGGTTTTTCAGGGCCCCTCACATCACCCTGACTCCTGTAGTTGTATTTGTGAGCTTCACTCCTGATCAATGCTTGTGCTTTTTCATCGCCTATATAAAGGTCGAATTCTGGTCCCCTCTCCAGTAACCATTTCATGGCCTCACAAAATGGATGTCCTCTGTGAAGGTCCACTTTATGTTCTGATTCACCATTGTCTCACTTTATCTCCTCTACTGGATTAACAGCTATGTATCCTGATTTTTCCTTGTCTCAAGCATGCCTCGCAGAGCCTGGAAATTTCCTACAACAAACAAACAAACAAAAACTGAATGGGACACCCCGGTGAATTTAAAACAGGTGTGGGCTGGCACTATCTCTTCACAAGTGTATTACCATTCAGACTATAGATAGAAATGTGAGTGCCCAGCATCAATGGTAGAGCAAGTCCTAGAACATGTGAGGTAAGTCTAGAGAACACTGTTTAAAAAAGTCATGGTCTGTGCCATCAGATACCACATTGCTTAGAAAGAAAAGCTAAATAAAAACAAAAGAGTGAGACAATCAGAAAGCCTAAGTCCCCCTGGACCAGCTATTACAAGGCATATTATCGGGTTATAGTATGTTTAAGTAAATATTTATGCATATGTGTATACACACACACATATCTCCTGTGTGTCAGACAACTAAAACACGAAAAGTGTTAGAAAATTGCCCCAAATCACATGACTCTGTGACAGTACTGTGTCTCACTCTTAAATAATACTATCTAACCTGGATGACATATAAAACGGGCCACACTAAATTGAGATGCTAAATTGTGTGTCATTGAGGTAAGAAAAAAAAACAGATGAAATGTGCCACCTTTTACCACCTCGCACTAAATGACTTCTTATCACAGGCTCAGAGAAGGAACCTACACACACACACACACACACACACACACACCTTTCTACTTATGTTGTATTAAGCAACTACCCAGTCTGGAAGCTTGGAAGTCTGTTTCCAGCTGCTCACACTTAAGTCACCTGTGGATTTTGTGTCTTAATCGCCCTTTATGTTACCGCTTATTTCCCTCCCCATGGTGATTGTGAAGAAAGTCCCCCATGTCTCCTGTCTTGACTCTTGTTCTATTGTCTGTGGCCACTGTCCCTTTCCCTTTCCACTTTCTCTTTACCCTTCTCTGAGGATCATCCATCTAGAATAATTATCTGTCCATATGGCTTTGTGGGTTTTCCCTGTGACCTTTAGGATGTAGACAAAGTTCCTTGGAAATATCATGACATTTTTTCTTTACTCCCCACCCACTCGGTTCATAGAAGAGTTCCATGTACCTGAAAATGCCACTCACAGCCTGGCTTCTCTGTGCCTCAATCCAAGCATGGCAGATTCCGTTCCATCTTATCTGCCTTCTCTCCCCACCTCCAGCAGTATCGTCCTGCATCTCCCTGTTGTCGTATCAACTCTTGCATGGAAGAAAATATAACTCAATGCTTGGGAACATGGATTCTTGAAGGAAGACACCCCGATACTAATACCCACCAGCCACGCCACATACCCCCTGTGTCATTCTGAGTCACTTCTTTGAACCCCACTTTCCTTGTCTGTAAAATAAGGATAATAATGTCTCATCGGGCTGGTGTGCTGATCAAATGAGGCTGTCCACATGATTCCCTTAGAATAATATCTGGTTTAGCTGTTTAAAAAGTAGCTTTTGTTTAAAAAGTAGCTTTTTTTCTTTACTTTTTATTTTCACTTTTTATTCTTCGGGAATTGCACTCAATGTATTTTGACCACATTCATTCTACTCTCCACTCCTCACACATCCCAAACCCCTTCCCCACCCGTCCAACTTCATATTTCCTTTAAAAACAAACACATCAAGTATAGTTGATACTGCTCATATACTCTTGGATGTGTGTCCTTCCACAGGAGCATGTTAACCCCATCAGCCTTAAAGAAAACCGACTTTCCTCCCACATGTATCAACTGCCAACAGCTCCTTAGCTAGGTCTTGAACTTTGTACCTGCCTCCTCTCTGCACCCTGGGATTATGACTGGCTTGAGCTTTCATGTGCCTTGTGCATGCTGCATCATCTGCTGTGCATTCATATATGCAGCTGCCCTGCTGTGCCTACTGTTTCCTTCTAATCGCCTGCCTCCTCTTACAATCTTACAATCCCTCTGCCCCCTCTCCTGCAATGGCCTTACACTAGTATCTGGTGCATAAGTGAATGTCTTCTATTTAAGTGGAAGCTATTATTATTGTCTCCTCTATAATTTTCTTGCCTGGCTTTCATATTAGACCAGGTGGACTGGATCAGAATCTCATTTTTCTATCTATAGTACTTGGCAGAGACAGGTATATTAGTAGACTCTCAGGAAAGTTTGCTAATTAAAAATTAAATGACATTTGAGTGGATAATGAATGTGTCTTTGGATGGATGGAGGGCTGAGTGAGTGGATGAACAGATGAATGGGTGGGTTAATTCCAGGGTAGATGGATAGAGGGATGAATTGCTAGGTGGGTGGGTGGGTGGATGGATGGATGGATGGATGGATGGATGGGTAAGTTTAGGGGCTAGACAGATGGGTAAATGACCAAATGTGTGATTACATAGACAAGTTAGCACTGTTAAAATGATATAGAGCAAAGAGAAACTCTACCTGAAGTCGGTGTTGTCAGTCAGCAAAAAGGCGATTCTGTAGTATGTGATTTATTAAGTTTGGGATATTGTTTTTTTTCCCTTCCTAAGCACAGCTGTCTTTGTGTTCAGGATTTTTGGTTTCAGGCAATCTGTTATCTGCAGTATCACCGTATCCTTGTAAATTCAGACCTTCAATAAATCTTCTTCAGGTTTAGAGAATGCACACATGTAAACTGTGTTGTGGTCCCAGAGCAAATATCTGTAACTTTCCAGCTTGGTTGAGAAAAGATTGGCCATTATTAGAAGACCGCTGATCACTGCCATTCTAGGAGTTTCACTGACGATAGCACTAGTTTTGGCTACCTCCAAGACAACTCAGAAGACAGGCAGTCTGTGTTTAAATGGGAAGAAGGAAGCATGTTGTTAGGAGGTGGCCTTAGAGGAGGTGAACCTTGAAAGTTGAGAACAGAAAATTCAGAGGATCAGAATACTGAACAACAGCTGTTGCCTACAAGGAAGCAGCTGCCACTAGAGAGGAAGCTCAGCTCAGGACAGACGCGGTCCAATTTCTCCACAGGTGCTCAAAATCTTTGATCAAGTGAGGAATACCCTCTTATAGCCTTGGGTTCTTCACTTAAAAGTAATAGTAACAATGTATGCCTTTTTGAGAAAAATTCAAAGAACTGAGACATGGTATCATCAGGTCTGGTCCATTTTTGGTGCCCTGTTTTATGTCCTCAAGCAATGTAGTCTACACAGTGGTTAAGAACATGACCTTTAGAGATGATGCCATCAAATCTGGATACTGTCATCTTCATCCCCGTTTCCTTCTGTTAACTCTTCTATAAAGCTAAGGTGATAGTGTCTATTTCTTTGGATAGCTGTAAGGAAACACACAAGCTAAACTGTGATAAGAGCGTAGGACAGTATTGGTACCTAATAAGTGTTACCTATATATTTGATTTCATTTTATTATTATTGATAACTGTTTTCACTGTCCTCCAAAGTATAGATGAATTCTAATTGGTCTTATTAAATAAAATCCTGAAGTCAGGTATTAGGGCATGAAAGCCGAGAGCAGCCAGCCACTAGAGAGACCTTTGACCTCTACCGAATCCTCAGACCAAAAGGGCAAGGCTGTCCTCAGACTGCATCCTCTGATTGCATCCTCAGACTGACTGCTTCTGACTGCTTCCTCCTCAGACTGTACTAAGTTCCTATCTCCTCCCACCTTATATTCTTCTCTCTGCCCAGCCATATTACTCCTGTCTCCAACTCCCTAGTGCTGGGATTAAAGGTGTGTGAGCTCCTTTTCTCTTTTAGACAGATTCCATCTTGTATAGCTCAGGGTGGCTTTGAACTAACAGAGATCCCTCTGCCTCTGTCTCCTGAGTTCTGAGATTAAAGGTGTTTGCCACCACTCCCTGGCCTCTAGTGGCTTAGCTCTGCACTCTGATCTTCTAAGCTTTATTTGTTAAAGCACAAACGAAATATCACTACACCAAAGTATGAACATTGTCCTAATGATGAAAGAAAGAAGCAGCAAATCTTATATTTGTAGATGGGGTGAGAGATAGTCTACCTTTCATCTATCCTTAACATATTCCAAATATAGATTAGTATTGACTAATGTTAATTTGGATTAATGTAATTTTGAAAAATATACATTATGTCATATCTTATTTGGATATAACTTAAATAAAGCCATCTAATGTAAATTGCCATATAGCCATGGTTACTCTTAGGAATAGGTAGTCATTGTTTCCGATGTTTGAGACAGATGAATTGGAACAGGGGCTATTTAATTACTTGTTCCAGACCATGCAGCTGTAAATGATGGTACTGGCATACTCGAACTTCTTGTAGTTCCAGGACCCAAAAGCTATTTGAAGTGTCTATCATGTCTAGCAACAACTGAGTACATAGATCAGGAAACAGGTTTTGGGGGGAGGTCTGCTTGTCTAAACTGTCACAGTGAGCAAGTGAAAGAGCTGAAATTAGAACACTTGCCTCTTCTTGTGTTGCCGAAAATATGTAAAATGATTAGTCTAGTTCTATTGCTGAAACAAAGTGCCTGAGAGAGGGTAACTTACAAAGAAAATGCCTGTTTCATATCATTCTGGGTAAATCCAATGGCATGCTGAGAGCATCTGCTCAACTTCTGTGAAGGGTCTTCTTGCTGCACCACCACAGGGTGGGAGGGCGTCATCCAGCGGGCAAACTCAGTATGTCTCCCTCTTCCCATAAAGCCACCAGGTCCGTCATGACCCTCCACCCACCTACCCTAACCCTGATGCTCTTCTCTGGTCTCTGTCACCCCCAGAAAACCTCTAATAGCATCAGCATATGAATTGGGGGTTCAAGTTGCACCATCAGCTTCCAAAGAGATGGTCAAGTCATAACAAGAAATCTTTGGATCCTGAGCTTCCTGCCTCTCAAGAATAGGATTTTCTGACACTGTACCAGCCATAGGAGATGAAGAAAATGAAGCAGTGGCAACCTGTGTGGCTAGTGGATGGGGATTTGATGACTTGCATGAGTTTATCCAATTTCCATCCATCACAGATCTGAGTCTTTCCCTTTCATTCTCCAGGGTCATTATTCATTTGGTCCAGGATCCTGAACAGTTTGGCTGTAGGGTGGTGGTCACAGGGTCTTGCTATGCTGTAGTTCATTTCCCCCAGCTCAGCCTACCAAGCAAGCATGGTTTCTGTGTGTTTTCTTACTACTCACCTTTCTTCTGGACTTTTAGGGTTATTGGGTTGGGCTTTGCTAGTCCTGCCTTGGAGGCTTTGGCTACTTCTAACTTGAAAGGTGGAAATCACACCTTTGTGGTCTGAATATGTGTTCACACCTCTGTGGTTCTAAAGACGGAGTCTTCCCGTGACAACAAAAAAGGATAATAATTACAATTAATCAAATCATTCAGGAATAAAGGGAATGATTCTTTCTCACTCAGGAGGATATTTGGGAACCTGAATTTCTTAGCAATCATCCCCAATCCTCAAATGCATCACGTATTATTGTCAGTGTAGATAAAACCGATGTGAAATAAAAACATCCCTATTTATTTTCTTACAACATAAGATAAGCTACCTCAAGGGGAATACAATGGACATACATAAAGGCTTGTGAATGCTTAGAAGCCGAGAGTGATTATTTGAGCTTCAAAAAGGAAGCTTAGCCTTGCGAAATGTTAGATGGTATAAAATTGACACAAACTGAGGTGCCCTGGCTTTGGTGAGTAGCAGAGGACCAGACCCCCTTTCATGATATCCTCCCTCCCTCTGGCCACTCTGAAGACCTCCTGGAATCCTGAAATACAGTTGGGAAATCATTAATCGTAGATGAGAACATAAAGGCAGAGTTTATTCAAGTTGGGATCTATTGATACCTTGGGTTATGATTCTTCCTTCTCAAAAAGCCTAATGATTTGAAGAATTACTATTTTTGTACTCTGCCTAGATCTTCACTTTGTGTAGGGAATAAAGGAAACATATCTGTTCTGTGATACTCAGGGTCTCAGCTGAAATAACTTGTTGGAACTCTAGCTTGGGCAGGCAGAACTGGAAAATACTTGGTCATTTCTTTCCCTTTGTGTAATCTCGGGGCTTCTCTGTGTGATCTCTCCAGTATGGCAGCTTTGTGGAAGTTGTATTACTTACATGGACACTCAGGCATCCAATAGGAGAGTCCAGCACAAAGGAATCACAGAGCTTCTTTTTCCTAAAACCCAGCTTAGAAATCCAAGAATACAATCTTAGTACATTCTACTTGTCACCCAGGGTCATTCCTGGGGGCTAGATACTACACACGAGCCTGGAAATGTGGGTGCCTGGGGAGCTAGCAATGATGCCGCCCAGCTGTTTCCCTGTCTTGGGCTTGACCTCTTACAGAGTAGATGTGGACATGATCTTCTGTGGAATAGTTGAGATGACAAGTGCTACTGTGTCTGTCGTTGCTTGGATTCTAGGACCATGGGATGTGAAAGTTTGGTAGTCTGTTTCTAGGAGGCCACAGAAAGCGACCTCAGACTTTCAAAAGTCCGTCATCATAAGGAAGTTTGTTTTAGTTTCCCACAAGGAAGAACTTTCAAACAGTGCAGACAGCCACCAAGAACCTTGGCTTCCTCTGCAGGAGGTGAGGAGTCTCTGTCAGAGGTGAGGTCCCTCTCACTTCTTCCGCCACTAATAGTAGCTGATGTGTAAGAAGATACTGCATCTCTTTGAGCTTAGGGTTACTAAAATGATGTGCATTTCTAAGATTCATGATTTCATATAAACCTAATTCTTCTTTGTTTGTCTTTTCTTTTTTCCCCCTTTTGGACATTTCCTTCATCTGACTGCCCATCAATATATAGAAGAAATGCTTATTCCTACTCCTATTACTTGTAAGTATCGAGCCGGTGTTAACCGCTTTGTGCTCTGTAAGAGAGGCTGTAGCATGCGTTTCCTCCTGCACCAACTGATTGATTGTCTGTTGGCCTCTCATTTCCACTTCTGTCTAGTCATCTGTAGTCCAGAAGCTTTTTATTTTGTATGGATGCTTTTACGTTTGCAAATGCGCTGTCCTTGTTCGTGTCTATTCCGTTTCTGTCATCCTGATTTTGCCCTCATACCCTTGGAGATGTGAGGGGCTAGTTCTCCTTTGTGAGTGTCAGTTTCTAACAAGCAGCACCTCAGTTCCAGAAGGAGGGAAGGTAAGACAGAATCACAGATCGCAGGAACTTCTGGGTCCCTTTGTGCCTCTTCAGGGAAGTAGTCTTTGGGGCTCAAAGAATAGAAAAGAGTTCATGGCTCTTTCCACTATGCCAGGTAGACTTTGTCCAAATCCAGCCTGGAGGATGACAGAAACATCCAAAGTCTTGGCTTTAAACTGAAATTCCCTGTGTGGCATTTCACGTAGGTTATGTCACCTCATCAGTTCATACATTCACAGTTAAAGATGGCTGCTGGCTTTTTACCCTTACTGAATAAAGTGATTTTGTTACTTAATCAGAGCTTTGCAAAACATGGGGGTAAAGGAGAGAAACTTTACAGAATAGATCCTTGCTGATAAAAAGTTGGAAAACCACTAAAATATTCCTATATTCCCAGTATGCATCTCTGGATTTGGAAAATGAGGTTCAGAGGGGAATATGAGAACTTGTTTTTTTTTATTTAGTCTGAGGAAGCTGGTAGAATTTCCAAGTAAAAATGTCCCAGGCAACCTCAGGACTAGAGAAGTAGAATTTAGGCAAGAAAGGTGTTTGGAACCATCCTCTGAGGATGGCAAAGGAGAATATGGGGTGGGGCATTTAAGACGAGAGAAAGATTAGGAACAGAGCAGCGAGTGAAGTGCTAAGGTTCCCAAACTGGTCATAATTAACAATCTATAGGCAGAGGCTTGGAGGGGAGGTTCAGGATGGCAAAACAAAGAGATGATAGGAGGGAAGAGGAGAAGTCACTAGCTGTAGAAGATGCTACTGAGAACAGAAGTAGCTGTGAGAGGACAACCTGGTAATTCCAACACCAGAAGTCACTTCTGAGAAGTATGGGGTAAATGGTGGACATGAAAGAGGCTAAAGAGCTAGAGGTGGGGAAACCATGGAAGCAAGGTCTGGAGGCAAGTTGTTTAGAGACAAGGGTTGGCCTAGAAGAAAGATAGATGGGTCTTGACCATTGGACTGAAAAAAGGCATGGAAGTGGGGAAAAAAAGAACAGAAAGAAAATTGATCAGCAAGATGGCTCACTAGGATGAAGTCCGCACTCACGAATCTGAGAACCCAAGATTGTTCCCCAAAACCCGCAGTGGAAGGAGAGAACCCACTCCTAAAGTTGTTCTCTGACCTCTATATGCATGCTAAAGTATGCACATATCTGCACTGCCCTCTCACATACACATAATTAAAAGTTGAGAAAATATCAGAAAAGAATGAAGGACAGACAGTGATGGTCTCCATGCTCCACAGACATGAAAGCCTTCCTCTAAGTACCAGGGTAGATTCTGAGTGAAAACCTTCGTACTCAGGGCACAGACCAGCAATCTTAGCAGTAGGAAGAGATTGTGGCAAATGCAGCATCTGGGACACCAGACTGATGCCCTGAATTAGAATTTGCACCATGACAATGTCCTTTTCTAGACAGCGTTTATATTGCACCTTAAGAAGCAATGAATAAATCAGAAGTCCAGTTGTCCTCTCCATAACAGATAAAAGAAAAAAAAGAGTATACTCATCTCATGGAAGTCTAGAACACACTGAAGTCCCCCAGATCGTCCATAAAAACAAAATCCCTAGCATGGTTTATCTAACCTAACCTTTACAATGAAGCCAATGCTAATGGACTCAACAAATATGTGAAGTGCCTACTGTATGCCAGGTTCCTGTCAAGGTTCTAGGAATTTAGGAGTAAATACAAAGAAATAAATAGGAAGAAAGAAAGAAAGAAAGAAAGAAAGAAAGAAAGAAAGAAAGAAAGAAAGAAAGAAAGAAAGAAAGGAAAGAAGAAAGGAAGAAGTTCACCCATGTATAAATGTTTAGTAGGAGGGAGAGAAAATAGCATATATTATAAAAATGGGATGAATAAAAGCTAACACAGAAATAAATAAAATAAAGGCACATGATAATATACAGAGTGTAAGAAATAGAGGAATTTCTCGATCCTCAAAGGCACACAATCTTCAAATATTCACCCTCATTGAAAAGATATGCAAATAAGACTAAAGTCCACAAGCTTTCTAGAAGGTACTAAATAGTAAAATCTTTGACTTTCTGAGTAAAGCAATCATAGACAATGTGTTCATGAATGAGTATGACTCTCCCACTAATACAAAAAACAAAGTATCAGGCTACTGGGCCATAGTTCACCTGATCCTAGACTTCTGAGAGTAGGGGGAAGATGAGAGTCACCCTGCTTTTTTTGAGTTCCTAATATGTGCAACATCCTACACTTGGTGTTGACCATGCCAAGGTAAATTTAGAACACTCTCTGCCAACTAACAAAGGATGGAAATGAAAGGAACTTCCAGTTGCCCCCTACTGTGTGTCCAGCACATCTAATGTTTAGAACAAGCCTTGTAAGATATCAGTCACTGTGTTGGCTTTATTTCGATGTCAGAACTCAGGCTTGAAGATGTGTTTACAACCCATAGATAAAAAGCAAAGTAATTGGGTCTGAATTAGAACTCAGGCCCACATGAACTCTAAGCTCTAACCATTCTTCTCAACAAACCACATTCTTAGACAGATAGAATTCTAACTTAGGGAGCCTTTGCCCAGGATCCAAATTCAAATCTAGTTACCTAGAAAGCCTTTGAAGAGAGTGACCAAGATAAAGAAAGTGACAATATAAGCAGGATTGGAATTTGGAGACCCAGAGACCCAGAAGAATTTAGGATATCACACAATCACACACTCTGTGCACATACAGAGAGAGAGAGAGAGAGAGAGAGAGAGAGAGAGAGAGAGAGAGAGAGAGAGAGAAAATAATAAAAGTTTAGATGTCATACCTAGATCAGAATTCCTGACCTGCCTCTCCTACTTCTACTGGTTTTCACCTTAAACAATCAGGGGACCACTGTGAGACTTCATCTTCATCTGCAAGATGGCGATGTGACAATGACTTCCCGACATAATGAAAAAGTATATATGTATTATCAAGAGATAATCAAAGTCAGTAGGCATTTTATAAACGGAAGTTCTTTTCCTTCCATTCTAAGCTGACATAAATGCTCTGTGGGATTCTTGTTTGCCTTCCTATATTAAGGCAGTTCTCAGCAACTTTAGCTGTTCACTGTTTGCCTTTGGATAGGATATTAAGACCTGGCATGTGTCCACAGGTTAATTTACCTCAGAGTATGTGATAGGAACAGTAATTATTCTGAACAGAGGCATTTTAGTCAAGTAACTCTTTTAAAAAATCACTAAGAATTTACCCACTGTGGTGGTCAAGAGAGAGCAGTTACCTAAATTACTAAGTCTTGGATATGGGCATTGTGTGAGTGTCACAAAGGTGGAAGACGTCCACCTGGTTGGATTGTCTCAGCTATTATGTGGGGCTCCTGGACTTTTCTTATATATTTTCTGCCCCCCCCAATTTCAGGGAATCCAAGTGATGTATCTTTTTTCAAGGTCTACATTAAAGGCTGCCTCCTCCAAAAAGCCTTCCCTGATTATCTGAACCTTCATGAACACACCCCCTCTATGTACTCCCTCTGCACTGACTCTGTATCAGGATCAGGGGCATACGTATCTTCAGCTTGTTTCTGTTTCATGTTATCTCTGTGGTATCTGGTACCTCTGGTACACACAGTGAACCCTAGTAACCATTTGTGGAATTAAAGAACAAGGTAAAATCAAGCAATGGAACAGCTAAAGTTAAAATAAAAATAGCATTGTTTTTTTTATTATCACAGAACCTATATTTTCCTTCTTTTTCCAACTCTAAGTCAAGCTTGTTTTTAAGTTTGCAACTGTGTGAGTTAGATATATGACTTAATTTATCTGAGCCTTTGTTTCTTAATATGTAAACAGCATTTTAAAACACATGCCTTAAGATGTCTTGTAAAGAGTCAATGGATAAAATGTTTGAAAAATGCCTAGCTCTTGGTAGGGCCTTAGATGAGACATAAAAGGCCAAGTTCTTCTCCACGATGCCTATTGCTGTCCACATTCCACCTATTACCCACCAGGTATCCTTGCCACAATATATTTAAGGAGGCATTTACAAACAGTTATATCAAGAGATGCTCAAAAATCATTTTCTGTAATTCATCAGTCCTTTTGAATTAAGACAAGGAAAAAAATAGGGCTAGAAAAAAGCCATTCAAGACAATCAATACCAATTACCCAGAGCTGACAGAAAATATGTTGACAAGTGAATAGCCAGGGCACAATCACAGTCTAAGGTCAAACCACCCCAAAGGAGGGTGGTCTCCTCCAAGGCATTATCATGTAGGCAAGACAAAATAAGTACTATCCTTGTTGATTCATAGGCCCTACAGCAGATAGCCTCAGTCTCTTTGAAACAATTGCCTGAGGTCTGGATTATGGGTGAAGAATGTCGACAGTTGAACCCAGGGCCTCGCACATGCTGGACAAGCGCATTGCCACTGAGTATACCCACACCTTCCTATCACTTCTTAATTTTATGACAGGGTCTTGTTAAGTTGTTAGAGCTGACTTTACACATGCAATCCTCCTGTCTCAACCTCAAGAGTAGTTGGAATTATAGCCCTATGACACTAAATACCGCCCTGGTATCGAGTTTACATGATTAAAAAAAAGCATCTTTCTTAGTTAGGGTTTCTGTTGCTATGAAGAGACACCATGAACATGGCAACTCTTACAAGTGAAATATTTAATTGTGGTGGCTCACTTACAGTTTCAGAGACTCGTTCCATTATCATCATGATGGGAGTACAGTGGTGTGGAAGCAGATATGGTACTCCAGAGGTATCTGAACATTCTACATCTCATAGGCAACAGGAAGTCAACTGAGACACTGGACAGTATCCTGAGCATAGGAAACCTCAAAACCCATCCCCACAGCGACACACTTCCTCCAACAAGGCTATACCCACCCCAACAAAGCCATACTTCCTAAGAGTACCACTCTCTATGAGATTATGGGAGACAGTTACATTCAAAATACCATATTTCACTCCCTGGACCCCATAAACTTGTAATAATATCATAATGCAAAATTAATTTAGTCCAACTTTGAAATTCCCCAATAGTCTATCACAGTCTCAATAATATTTAAAAGTCCAAAGTTCAAAGTCTCTTCTGAGAGTCATACAATCTCTTAACTATAATCCCCAATAAAATCAAAATAAAAAAAACAGATCAGAGACTTCCAACAAATAACGGCCCAGGATATACATTACCATTCCAAACTGTAGAGAAGGGAGCATAGTGACCAAAGCAAGCCCGAAAACCAGCTGGGCAAACTCCAAACTCTGCATCTCCATTTCTGATGTCAAAACACTCTTCAGATCCCCAACTCCTTTCAGCTTTGTTGGCTGCAGCACACTTCTTTCTCTCCCTTGGGCTGGTTCCATGTCTTGTTAGCAGCTTTCCTCAGGAGGTATCCCATAGCTCTGACACCTCTAACATCTTGGGTTCTCAAAGGCAATCCAGGCTTCAACTTCACAGCTTCATGCAATGACCTCTTTAAGCCTCCATTTAGGGCCATCCCTGACACATGCCTGAGCTCAGTGACTTTTTTTTAGAGTGGAGACAAATTTCATAACCCATTCTTTCTATCCTTAACACTAAAGCCAGAACCACGTGTTTCAAGTTGCTAAGTTCTGCTGCATACTGGGGCTGGAACATGGACCCCTCATTCAATTACATCTTCATCAGCTTTCTGTCTTTCAGTGCCTATGCTTGACTGTCCTGAAACTTGTTCTGTAGACCAGGCTGGCTTCAAATTCAGAGATCTGCCAGCTTTTGCCCTCCCAGTGTGGGAATTAAAGGTGTGCTCCACCATAGCTGGCTCTAAACTTTTCTTTAGTTTCTTTTCACAAGTTGAAGATTTAGCTGGGTATAATCTTGCCCTGAGGTCTCCACTCCTTAAATTCCAGTTTTTAATCCCTTTATCTTCTTGAACACAGGAATTAGCTCCATTCCACTTCCTGGTGCTCTTTTGCTTCTCAAAATTTACTTTTTGTAATTTGCCCTGCTTGTTCCTTTTTATTACAAATCTTCAGTAGAGTTCCCACTAATAGCCACACTTCAGAGTCTATACTAGGCTGTTTTGAGATTTCTTCTGCCAACAGAATTAATCCAAAACTCTCTACTTTAGATTCAGGCAGACTTCTTGGACAAGGCCAAAAAGCAGCCATTTTCTTCACCAAAATATCACAAGACCAGTCTCTAGGCAACATAACAACGTTCTTCTCCTCTGAAACCTCTTGATCCTCACAGTTCATCACATCACATTCAGTATTTCATGCTCCTACTACGATGGCCCATTAAGCTTCTCTTATAAGGCATTCTACTGCTTTCTTAATCCAAACTCCCAAAGTCCATTTTACTCCAAGCAAAATCATGGCCAGGCCTATAACAGCAATTCCCAAGTACCTGGTACCAACTTCTGTCTTAGTCAGGGTTTCTATTGTTGTGAAGAGACACCATAACCATGGCAACTCTTTATTATAAAAGAAACTTTTAATTTGGATGGCTAACTTACATTTTCAGAAGTTCAGTCCATTATCATCATGATTGGGAGCTGGAGGAGTAGCTGTGTGTACTACGTCTTGTAGGGAACAGGGAGTCGAGTGAAATACTGGTAACACACTTCCTCCAACAAGGCCATACCCACTCAAACAAAGCCATACTTCTTAATAGTTCCACTCCCTATGAAATTATGGGGCCAATTACATTCAAACTACCACAGCATCTTAGGTTAGTATTTTGTGTGATGACTTTGAGAAAACTCTCCTGAAATCTTCAGCATGCAGATGGATGTGTCCCTTCCATTGTACTGGACCTTTGTCCCTGCAGCATTCTTACTAGAATACCCCCACCTTATGTGTCTAGAAAGTTCTAATATATTTAACAAGAAGCATCGTTCTCTTATTGGGGCCTTCTCCAGTTTACACAGATCATATTTGTACACTGGGCTCAAATCTTTATGCCACCCATCTCTCATTCATCCACATATTAGCTCATTCATGATCTTCTTAGGTCATACTATGCTTGAAAAAGCTGCATGCCCATCTCCTACTATACACTGGCTATTCATTACCCATTTTTCATTACCCTACAACTAGCTCAGTAAGCAGAGCAATTCAGGCATCATAATGAGTGGGCATCTGTGGTGGATATCCCTCCATGTATGCTTTATCTCTATTGAGCTATATTATTTCATTCTGTGTAAGTTAGTTAATATCCATTTTTATTTATTTTTGGCTTATGTTGATGGTAGGCTTTCAGATCACTATGGTTTTGTAATTTTATATTGAATTCAAACTAGAAACATTGTATTCAAAGTTGCATATCACAATTACAAATGCATGAAATTAATGAATGCTGTCACAGTGAGATAGATATAAATGCAATGGGTTAGATCATGTGTACAGATAGATTTGGGAAGGGATTGCCACTGAATGATGCTTTATTGTTTACTCTATTGGATTAGAGGCAAACCATATCAGTCATGAATACCAAACAGAGACAATCTATAAGTCAGAACTCTGTTGCTTTAATCAGGGAAAATACAAGTGACTATTTCTCCTCCAAAGACAGGAAAAGATGTTTATTCCATACTTTTAAATTTATACCTAAGCTTAAGCTTCCATACCAACCAGATATTAATGATGCCTTGAAGCTTAGTAACATCTGGCTATGATTCTACGTGTTTCTTCTCTACAAATGCATTTGAATGTTAGATGGTAAAGGGAGGTGTGTGAGCTGTCTGCTGATGGAGAGGGGTGACTGAAGTGTGGGCAGAGAGTATGCTCCCATGTGATAAAATACTGAGTCTCTTTCTAGAAGGAAAGAATTATTCTGCCCTGTTTAGCTCTTTAAGTTTGTTATTGCCTCTCCAGGTGGATCCAGTAGCCTCATGGGATATACAGTAATCAACATGGAGTTATCAAAGCCACTCTGGCTCCCCAATGTCCCATGAAATTGCCACCAGAGCTGATGCTGTGACTCCATCACTATTCATTTTCTTCTACTCTCTTCTTTCTCTGCCTTTTTCATCTACTACAGGTGAAGCCCGTCAATCTCACCGAGCCTCTTCAAAAAACACAATCTGTAACACTCCCATTGACTCATCTGTAATTTGGCCACTAAAGACAAGTGGGTTTGAGTATGTTCTGTGTCTTTCCTTAGAAGATGTTCTCTTCATAGCTTATGAGCACTTCATATATCAACCAATTAGGGCACTTCTTTCCTTGCTTGTTGATTAGGTTGACTCTAAAGAATCCTTCCTTAGATGATCTTCTCCTTGGGCATTAGCTGTTGTGCTGGTATGAAGATCATGGGGTCATTCCTGTATAGCCCCACCTGGGAGAGTTCCAAAATATCCCAGGTAAGACTATAACAATACCCGCTTGTCGACACAACTCCAATCAACTGCCATTGTCCAAAGTACTCAACCATAGTGACATTTAGCAATGTGTCCCCAGGGCAGAGGCAGATGTTCTTCTGAAAATACTAGCTTCAGCATACATCCTCAAAGTCAGGCTTCTTCTTGCAGGCAGGACCACCTTAGCAAAGATAGAATTATGGAGTGCACACACTGAAAATGCCTTTCTCGGTATTTCAACAAAATGCTTTGAATGGAAGGAAATGCTTTAGTTAAGCCCTGCTATGCTCCCGCTGATGATAATGATTACATCTTGTTTGTGGGTAACGCTTTATCTCTTCTGAAGTGCATTCCTACTTATTACCCACTTGTCCGCTTGGGCTTGGAGGTATTTAGTAGGTTATTATTAGATGGGTGATGGAGCTCATCAGAAAAGAGCCCTGGACACTCTGGCCCTGGCATTTAGAGAAGTCTCTTAACTCTATCTCAGGTTCTGTTTCTCATCTGTAAAATGGGAGTCATAACACTGCCATTTCAAAACAGCTTTGGAGATTAAGGCTTTCATTCATACACATGTAATAGGGATTTCTTTCCTTTTTATTTTCATTTTTGAGGATTTCATACATGACTATTTTGTTTACACTATTTTTTTACCTCTCCCTCTCCCCTCTCCAACTCTTCCCATCTCCTCTCTATTCCCTCTCAAATTCATGACCTCTTCATTGTTAATTGTGTGTGTGTGTGTGTGTGTGTGTGTGTGTGTGTGTGTGTGTGTTAATGAACACAACTGAGTTCATTTAGTGTTTCTGGTATATATAAATGTTTATGGCTGACCACTTGGGTTTGGACAACTGGTCAAGGAGTCCTCTCTGTAGAAAGCCATTTCTCTCTCTCAGCAACCATAAATTGCCTGTAGCTCTTTCTCTAGGGCTTGTCCAGTTGGCATGGTGACTGGTATTGTCATTGTATAGGTCTTGTTAGGCAACCATGTTGTTGAGATTTCATGAATGTGGCTTCTCTGTCACACAGAGAAAACACTACCTATGGAACTATTTCTTTGTGTGAATTTCAGCGCTGAGTTCTGAGTAATTAATAAAAAAATTAAAAATAAGTAAATGGATAAATAAGGCCCTTCTTTTAATGGATTCACAGATTTAAAGGAACACGGGCATGTCAACAAGTAACTGTAAAATAAGGTGCTCAATGCTTAGAGGAATATTAAAGACATGAAGGGGGGCAGTCATTGATAACTGTGAGGAAAAATCTTGCGAGTTAAATGGCCCAACAATGTTTTGGGAATAAAGTATGCATGAGATGTTTCCTTTTGTATTTGTTTAGTTTTTTAATTAAAATGGAATGACAGCATTTTCCTCCTTCTCCCTCTCCCCACAGCCTCTCCCAGATACCTGCCCTCCAACCCCTCCCATGCCTTCCCACTGTCAAATTGACATCTTATTTTTCTTGATTATTATTCCATGCATGTGTATGTATGTATGTGTGTACGTATGTGTATGCACAAATATATCCATTTTTATTGTTTACATGTATGTGGTTTCAGAGTTGACCACTCTGTATTGGATAACCATTAATGGGCTCATCCCTGGGAAAGACCAGTTCTTCTCCCAGCAGCCATAGTTGCCTATAGTTCTTTGTCTAGGAGTTGAACCCCATAAAAATTTCTCCCTTATACATTAACATGTCTTTTGATGTTGCCATTAATCCTGTCTTATTTATGCAGCCACTTCTAGGAGAGACTGTTTCAGAGCAGATTTCCTAGTGTTCTAGTTCTTACA
This sequence comes from Ondatra zibethicus, assembly GCA_004026605.1. NCBI lineage: Eukaryota > Metazoa > Chordata > Mammalia > Rodentia > Cricetidae > Ondatra > Ondatra zibethicus. Next base: position 50,679 of record PVIU01014340.1, read on the forward strand.
GTTACTTTTCTCCTTGGCCACGTCATCTTCAAATACATGCACAAAATGCACACTTTTATTTTTCATAGTTGGTTTTGTGGCATCCTTGGGGTAAAAAAAAAGACTTTGCAAGGAAGATAAAAGATAAAGAAATCAATGGAGAAGAAGGGGAGATAAAAGGGCAGAGAAAAAGTTTACATTCTAGTTTTACTACTTGGTAGCTATGGATCCCAGAGCCTCGGGGTTTCATTTTCTCATCTGTCAGTAGTGTTTATAGCCCTGGAATCACTGAACTGTGTTAAGAGATTAAGTAGTAAAGTATATATACAAGGTGATTGTCATTAGAAAATAGTAGATCTGTAGAATCTAGCTGTTGTTGGGTGTATCCAAGAGGAATATTAAGAGGAACAGAGATGCAGAGTTATTGTAGATTGTAGTTCTTAAGCTTTATTTTAAAAATTCCCCTCTAAGCAAATTGGATAGGATATCTGTGCCCCTGGAATCCATCTATGGTGACATCAACAAGAGAGATCCGAAACAAATTAGTGAGACTCTGATCAGAACTATCAATATTGGTGATGTTATTTAATACAAGCAGACTTTGTAAATCTGTGGACAAGAGAAAAGGCTGCAGTTGACAGTTTCCATTTGACTAATTTCAAATCCAGGTGCTAAGGCTTGTTCTGTATGGTATAGCTGTCAAAACCTTCCATTCAAAAACAAGGTCCCACAATTTAGGAACGTAGGGCCTTCCCATTCTATTAGGAGATGGTTCAGCAGTCATGTCGCCAGCTTCCTGAGAAACAGAGCCCAGGTAAGTTAGTGCAAGGGTAGGGACTTTAGGGAAATGAAGGCAGTCCCATAGGAAGGAGACCCATATCTACAACCTGTAAACAAGTAATTGAATAACTGAATTCAAGGATTTGGTCAGTACAGAGACATGGTAAAGTCCATTAGTTTATTCAGACCTGAAACCAGGGTCTAGGACTCCCCATTTGTTTTTTTTTCTTTTTTCTTTTTTTTCCACATTTAATTTTTTATTATTGCATTATAAATAGTACCATTCAAAATTTCCACCTCCTCCGCTCCTCCCATTTCCCTCCCGGTTCCCCACTCCCCCTCCCCTTTTCCCCTCCAGTCCTAAGAGAGGGCAGGTTACCCTGCCCTGTGGGAAGCCCAAGGCCCTCTCGCCTCCATCCAGGCCTAGGAAGGTGTGAATCCAAACCGACTAGGATCGCAAAAAGCCAGTACATGCAGTAGAATCAAATCCCAGTGCCATTATCATTGGCTTCTCAGTCAGTCCCCATTGTCAGTCATATTCAGAGAGTCTGTTTCGATCACATGCTCGTTCAGTCCCAGTCCAGCTGGCCTTGGTGAGCTCCCACTAGATCGGGCACACCATCTCAATGGGTAGACAAATCCCTTGCGGTTCTGACTTCTGTGTTCATCTTCTCCCTCCTTCTGCTCTTCAACTGGGCCTTGGGAGCTCAGTCCAGTGTTCCAACGTGGGTCTCTGTCTCTATCTCCATCTGTCGCTGGATGAAGATTCTTCTGCTCTTCAACTGGACCTTGGGAGCTCAATCCATTGCTCTGGTGTGAATGTGGGTCTCTGTCTCTATCTCCATCCATCGGACGAAATTTCTATGGATGTGATCAAGATATTCATCAGTGTGACTATGGGACAATGATAGTTCCGGCACCCTCTCCTCTGCTGCCCAAGGACCTAGCTGGGGAC
>PVIU01014341.1:0-52312 GCA_004026605.1 Ondatra zibethicus
GAGGGGCAGGGACATTTCCTGAGTCTGTCAGATGGTAAAGGGGAGGGTCAGATCTCTCCTCTGTTGCAGGCTATAAGGCGTGAAGGATAAGGCGGGCCATTTGCCTCTTCTAAGTCTTTGACGATTTTCCTTTTGAAATTTAAGTTCATTTGTCATTGATATGCAAAACAGAAAATTGTACATGTAATTGGGATAAGACGGGGTGTGCTTGGACATTGTGTTTCACTTTTCAAAACTTGAGTGAGAAAATGCAATGGGGTACTTTTAAGTGACTGTTCCAGAAAGGAATGTCTTTGGAGAAATCTGATATTGCCACTCTGCACCCCAAAATGCCATATTCTGATTTCCTTTTGTCTCCAAGTAACTGAATAACACGTTGGACATCACTTGAGAAGGTGAGAAATTAAAATAATTGGAATTCGGAAGTAAGCTTTGAGATATTTTGGCTCGGTGCTATTTTTCTGTGGTTACACTGATGCCTATTTTCCAATTACTCGTGCCAAGTTTTAACTTTTCTGAGAATGTGAAATTTTTTTAAAAACCAGAACAACACTAAATATAGAGTGAAGAGTACTCATTATTAATAAAATTGAATAAAACTCCTGAAATTAGATCTCTGCACCATAGTTTAGCACTTAGATACTTGAACTAATATCTCTAAAAATATCAAAACAATGTTGTCCTTTGGCCCAGTGTGATTGTGTTTCATATTTGCTATTTCTTGAAGGGGACAGGAGGAAGAGAACAGAAGACAAAGCATGGGACCAGGTGAGAAGGCAAGAAACAGAGACAGGGCAGAAGGAAGAGGAAAGGGACAGGAAATGCGGTAGAAGGGGACAGAGCATAGGCACAGGGTACGAAGCACAGGGACAGGAAACGGGGCAGGACCTCGAACACAAACACAGAGAAAAACACAAAAAACAGGGCACAAGAGACAGAGGCCAGAGCACAGGGGCCAGGAGACAACAAAAAACCCGGGGAATGGGGAAATCTATCCTAAATCTATTTAAATCAGCAGAAACTGAAGGGCCCCTCCTACCTTTAACTGATGGCTGCTTAGGGAAACACGTCTTCCTAGGGCTTCCACGAAGAATGGAGCAATTCGTTCATAGGCAGGTGTCTGTTTATGTCCTGAGGTTGTTTAGAGGGTGAGTACAAAATAGATACCACAGGGAGATATCTGGGAGTGAAATTTGCGGCATACGTGACTATAAAATCTGAATATAAATGTGCAGTTAAGGCTAAAAGAGGGAATATATGTATGTATATCAACGAATGATGTTTATAGCAGTAGTAAATTTAGAAAGAGATATTTATAATTAAGAGCATATTGAATGGCTTTGTATCATCTATAAAAGTGAACATTGTCACTCAGGGATGATTTTCAAAGATCCACAAGAGAATAGGAGGATCAATACCACTCTGGATGATGGAAAAAGGCTTGAGAGATTATGTTGAACATTTTCACAGACTAAATGACAATACAACAAATCAAAAATATTGAGGACAAATAAAAAACACACCAATTTTTGATGGCAAAATGAGAGCCTGAGATCATTTTAAATTAGCAAATGTGGGTGCTCAGAGTCACATTTCCCCTTTTTATAGCACCAGGAACTGCTGTCTTCATCACCTCAAACATTTCATATAACACTGAGGGAAAAGCTCTCTTTTTTTCCCAGTTAGTTTCCTGATACAATGCATTTTATAATACAATGCTGATATTACAATCAAAAGCACATACATTTAAATCAGCTTGAAATGTTGTTTTGGCAGAAGCATCATTTCCAGTCACAAGTTAAATATATTCAAACAGAGTAGTGCATCTGCTCTTGTCTCCCCTCAGAGGCTAACCAGCTTTAGAGGCCAATGATGAGGGATTTATTACAGAAAAGGACAAGGGAATATCTCTCACATACATACTTTGCATTTAGCTTCCTCTCTAAGACATAATCTACAGGAGTCATATGTGTGGATAAACCATGCGCTATGGAAAGATTAGTTTTCTTCCTTTTGTTTCTTTTGCTTATATCAATGGTTGTCTTTGAACTCCCTGTGTAGTAGAGAGAGTGACCTTGAAATTCTGTTACTTATGTTTCTACATCCCAAGTGTTATATGTATTAATTACTTTTCTGTTGCTGTGAGAAATATCATGACAAAAACAAATAAACAAAACCAACCAAACAAAAAAACGGCAACAACAAAAAACCCAAAACCAGAAAGGAAGAAGGAGTACCAAAAAGAGAAAAGTTTGTTTTAGCTTAAGGTTACAGAAAGCTAGTGTCCAACACAGTGAAGAAATCATGGTCTGCTGGCAGGAGCTGGAAACTATGTTATTAGATTTGCTCTGCACACAGGAAACATGGAAAGAGAACACACAGGAAATGAGCCAGACTATAAACCCTCAAAATCCACCCCTAATGAGGTACATCCTCCAGGAAGACTGCACATCCTTAATGTTCTGTCATATTGCTGAAGATCATTAGCTAGAGACCAAGTATCCAAATTTGTGAGATTATGTGGATCATTTGTGATTTCAGAGCTGACCACAGAACCAGTTTAAGAGCTTTTACCTGGGGAGATCTAATTATTCTGTTCTCAACATGCCTTAGTTGCCTATAGTTCTTTGTCTAAAGAAGGGGGACCTGTGAGAGTACCTCTTCCACCATAGCATAGATATTGGTGTTTTAATTATTAAGCATAAAGACACATGCCTTGATTTTGTGCTTGTCTCAAAATTTCTAATCTCACTTTCCTGTCCTGGATGAATTTGTTTCTTAGGTGCATGTTGGAAATGAGTATTTCCTTTTTCACAGATTTCTAGGTGAAATTTACTGTCTGAACTTCACCAAAATGAATATGAATATAGATATATAATATCTCATATAGATATGAATAATTTACATTGGTATAAATCTTGATTTATTGATACAAGTTTAAGGTCAATTTTGTTATATGTATATGTATTTCTAATCTTAATTAAGGTATTGTGATTGTGTAGTTCATTTAAAAATGTAATGTATAATTAGGAAATATTGGTTGTTAATAGATAATCATCTATAATAGTCAAATTTGTAGTCATGTTAGTTAGATTTTTTAGATGTGCATAGGTATATTTCAGACAGGTATTCTTCATATCTTTCAAAGACTACAGATTATGGCATTTAATGTTTTAATAACTTAGGGCTTTTCATGACAATGAGACACATCTGCTGCTGGCAGCACCAATCTACTACAAGAGAAAAATGGGCATCAAAGAGGCTCCTTATGGAGTTGGTTAGCCATTTGGCAAAAAACTGCTCTTGCCTGGACTGTTGCATAAACTGGACACAAAGAGCCCTCAGAGAGAGGACTGCTGTACTTGCTTAAAGGTGAGATGATCCTTTGGGTTCTTGATTCATGAAAGAGTTTGCAAGACATTCTGCAGAATACAGAAGAAAGTGACTGAACTGTCTTTGAAATATCCTGCTTCATAGAAAAGTCTGCTGGATAATATGGGCCTGTAGGCTGAAAATGGATGCCCCAATGGTACAAAATAACTTTGGGTGACTGTTCAGGAAGTTAGATGTCTCTGTCACTTCTAGAGTTTTGGACCTCTTGTTTACTTAGGTAATATTATATCCTTCTGGAATCTTTGATGGAGTTGAAGAATGGATAGTTATAGTTATAGTTTTCCTTTGTTATGATAAAAGATAAAATAAATATAAATATGGTAACTGTAATTCTTGCTTGATAACTGTTTTGTTATATGTAATTTACTATGTTAAAGTGAAAGCCTTTCTTTTTTGTTTAAACAGAAAAAAGGCAAATGATGTAGGAGGTTTTTCTGTATTTGTGTTGCTTTCATTAGTGAATAAAGAAAACTTCCTTGGCCTTTTGATAGGGCAGAAATCAGGTAGGTGGAGGAGACAGAACAGAATGCTGGGAAGAAGATAGTGTGACAGACGCTATGGTTCTCCTGCCCAAGACTGACCCTGGTTAGAAGCTTTCCCGGTAAGCCACGACCTCGTGGTGAACACAGATTAATAGAAGTGGGTTAGATCAAGAGGGAGAGTTGGCCAAGAAGGGGCTAGATATAATGGGCCAGGCAGTAATTTAATTAATACAATTTCTGTGCGGTTATTTCTGGGTTTAAGCAAGCTGGGCGGCTGGATGCAGTCCACCTGCCTATTACTACAAGGAAGAGCAATAATATGAGCAAAGGGATCAAGACCATGATTAGGAAAATGATAGAAACAGCTGACTTGAGCTAGTCAGAGTCTACTGACTCCGGACTGACAACCAAGGAACCTACAAAGACTCAACTAGGACCTCTGAATGTGGGTGAGAGTTGTGTAGCTTGGGAAGATTTTGGGGCCACTGGCAATAAGACCAGTATTTATACCTAGTACATGAAATGGCTTTCTGGAGCCCATTCCCTTTGGAGGGATACCTTGCTCAACTTAGATATAGGAGGAGTGCCTTGTTCCTACCTCAATGTGATGTGACAGGCTCTGTTGACTCCCCATGGGATGCTTTACCCTTTCTGAGGATTGAATGGTGGTGAGGTGGAGAGAGGGGGGAGTAGGAGGAGGGCAAGGAGAGGGAACTAAAATTGGTATATAACCGTATGGTCCCTGGTTCACAGGTGGTGCTCTACCATGTTTACTCATATCCTGTTTTATCCTTCTGGAGACTTTGATGAAGTTGAAGGCCACATAGCTATAATTATAGCTTTCCTTAGTTATGATAAAAGGTAAATTATATATAAAACTTTAGACTAACAAAGATATGATAGATGATAGAGCATTTTCTTTGATTTTGCCAAATACAAATAAACTTAATATTATAGCTGTAATTCTTGATTGATGACTATTTTGTTATATATAATTTTACAATGTTAAAGGAAAGGAATATTACTTTTTAATTAGACAGAAAGTGGAGATGATATGGGATGCCCTTCTGTATGCTGTGAATATATGTTGCTTTTAGTGGTTAAGGAATGAAGCTGTTTTGGCATATAGCAGGCCAGAATATAGCTAGGTGGGAAATACAAGCAGAGATAGAAGGAGAAAGAAGGCAGAGACAAGAGAGATACTAGCAGCCACCTGGTGCAGGATAATTGTCTGTATTCTGTCAATCATGTTTTAAATAAGTGCTGATTGGCCAGGCAGGAAGTATAGGTGGTTCAACCAGACAGGAAAGAGAGGCAGGGAGATGAGACAGGAGAATGCTGGGAAGGAGGAAGCCCATTCCTCCTCACTCCTGCCCAGACCACCAAAAAAGCAGGATGTGACCTGCCTTGCTGTAAAAGGTACCAAGCCATGTGGCTAACATAGATAAGAATAATGGGTTAATATATGTTATATGAGCTAATATGAAGCCTGATCTAGTGGGCCAATCAGTTTCTATCTAATGTAGACTCTGCCTGATTTTCTTTGGGGCTTACTGGCTGTGGGAACTGGGCAGGAAAGAAACCCTAACAACCAGGCCCTCATGTTTCAGCCACCCAAGGAGCAACATGGTAGAGCACTACTGGTAAGCCACAGACCACATGGCACTATACAGATTAATAGAAATGGGTTAACTTAAAAGTAAGACCTAGCCAGTAAGAAGTCTGAGCCATTGGCCAAACATCTATAATTAATATTAAGCATCAGAGTGTTTTTTGGGAACTGGCAGGTGGGAGAGAAACTTCTAGTTGCAGATTGATCTAGCTGACCACTCTATATTGTAGTAAGAGGCGCACAGAAATTGTATTAATTAAATTAATTAAGTTACTGCCTGGCCCATTATATCTAGCCTCTTCTCCCTCTTAATCTAACCCACTTCTATTAATCTGTGTTTACCACGAGGTCGTGGCTTACCGGGAAAGCTTCTAACCAGGGTCAGTCTTGGCAGGGGAACCATGGTGTCTGCCACACTGCCTTCTTCCCAGCATTCCGTTCTGTCTACTCTACCTACCTGATTTCTGCCCTATCAAAAGGCCAAAGTAGTTTTCTTTATTCACTAATGAAAGCAACACAAATACAGAAGAACCTCCTACACCACCTCCTTATCTTGGACTGAACTCTGGGAACTCAGCCCAATGCTTAGCTATGGATTTGTGCATCTGCTTCCATCATTTACTGGACGAAGGTTCTGTGATGACAGTTAAAGTAGTCATCAATCTGATTGCAAGAGAAGGGCAGTTCAGGTACCCTCTCCACTATTGCTTAGATTCTTAGCTAGGATCATCTTTGTGGATTCCTTGGAATTCCCCTAGTAGTAGGTTTCTTACTAACCCCATAATGGCTCCCTTTATCAAGATCTCTTTCCTTGCTTTCCGTCTCTGTCCTTCCTCCAACTTGGCCACCCTGATCCCTCATCATGTTCTCTTCCTCTCACATGATTTCCCTCCAATCCTCCTTCAATTCTCCCCACTGCTTCCCCATGCTCCCAATTTATTTGGGAGGTCTTGTCTATTTCCCCTTCTGAGGGGGATCCGTGTATGTCTCTCTCAGGGTCCTCCTTGTTTCTTAACTTTTCTGGGCCTGTGGACTGTAGGCTGGTTATCCTTTGCTTTATGTATAATATGAGAGGAGATACTTTAAAATGGAAATTAATACTTATTCACTATCCCAGATGGTCTAAAGCCCACTTATGGTAGACAAAGACTAAAAGGCTGTATAGTGGCCTGTATTCACATGTGACCTCATATGGTTTACTTCTGACTACCACTGCATGAAAAGGGAGAGAATAAGAGAGACTGCTGATACATGCAAATAATCAGGGCATAGTGTCAACAGCAGTATAGGTGAGGTTAGAAGATTGATAGAGTATTTAACAATACATAGTTTCTCTACTCATACTGTCTTTACTTGCCTTCTAGGAATATTGGCAGTATTAATGGTGTATAAGAAGGTAATTTGTGTCAACTTAAAAGCACTTAATCAATTGATAAAAATGTTATGATTGATGATTTTATTTTTGAAGAAATAAGACATTTCCTACAAAGCCAGAAAGCTTGTTTTCTAGGTCAAAAGACCACTAAGAACATTGAATACTTACCCTTCTCCACATGCCAATAGGTGTTCAGCCCACATGATCACATCATTGAAAACTGGCAGTTTTTCAATATGGTCCCCACCAACACCACTTTGGGGAAACTAGCTGCTTTTATTTTTGCCTCCTTTGTGTCTTCATTTGTTTGTTTGTTTTTGGGTTGAAACAATGAGAACAGTAAATAACACAGGTTTTTAAATCACAGGACTAGGGCAACCTTGAAGGGTGATACTTGAGAAAACAAGTGGAAAGGTAACTCACTGCTTCTCAACAGTGTTGGTCTCCATACCAGGAGGGATACTTATTATGGAGCTGGAAGAAAATAGTTGCATTAGTGGTAAATTTGAAGACGGAGCAAGTGATACTAAGCAGGATATGATATATAAGTTGTGACAGAAAGGAAACAGTCAAGAATGGCATGGTAGCCTTAGAAGCCTGGAATATGAAGGGAATGGTATAGCATTTATTTAAATATAGGAGCTCCTGGAAGAAGCTTCTTGGGGCAGAGAGGGCAAAGTCTGAATATCCATTTTAGAAGTCAAGCTTATTATGTTAAATTAGACTTCCAACTGGAGGTGTTAGACAGCTGAATAAGAGATCTGAAATTCAGAAGTTAGCCAGACTAAAATTAAATTGTAAGACTCATTCAGTGCAGATGGGAATTGATGACTCAGATTGTAGAGCAGGGATGAGATCATTTTGTAAAACTGCTTTACTAAGTTTTAAGGAAATCTAACTAAGCTGAATTATGTCATCTTTTTCTATACTTTAGTAAATATATAGATGGATAATCACAGTATGTATACATCTATTCATGTGTACACACCTAAAGTTTTATGCTGCATGTAAATTTATAAACATATTTATCTTACTAGTGTCTTATAAATATTATATTATGTTTCTGTAAAGATAAAATAATATAGTTTTGTTTTAATTCTTTTCAAGACAGGGTCTTATTATGTACTTCAAACTGTCCTGGAACTCAACATATATCTAAGGTTACACTAAGACTTGTGACATTACACCAGCTTCATCACCCTCTGTCCTAAAAGCACCAGTATAAACAAGCTATCACTTTTGGCTTTAAGATAGTTATTTTATGAAAAATTCTCCTTATAAATTACTATTCTTCTTCTAGGGCAGCCTATTTCTATATTTCATCTAATGTCCACTTATTGTGATAAGCCATAGATTTCCTTATTGAATTTACCTGAGCATTCAATGTCATTCTTACTGTCTCAGAAAACACCATGATTCTATATTGTGATAGTCATTGACCAAGATCATATTTTTTCCTTCCTCTTGGCACTAATGAGACGCTATTGCTTATATTTTGAAATTGTGTGTAGCATTGAGTAGTAGAAGTGATCTACAGCATTCTGTGTTGACACATAAAAATACTTAGGGAGCACATTTCTAGGGGCTTTTCCCTTCCACAGAATTGATATGAACCATTTTGAAGGATTTTACAAGCCAAATCTTTAAGACATTTATCTTCAGTAGTACTTACTGTTTTGTGATTCAAGTCTTATTATATAAGGGGACTTTTATGCTTTGAAGCTATTATTCTGATTTATCATATGAATAGATTTACAGTAATCTAGCAGCTGTCAAATATAAAGCATTATAACACAAGAAAGACAAAATTCATGTTTATATGGTAGCTGTCATAGTTACTTTTCTATTGCTGTGTTGAAACACAATGAACAAGGCAAATTATAGAAAAAAGAATTTATTTGGGGCTTACAGTTCCAGAGGGATGGGAGTCTATTACCATCATGTCCAGTAACAGACAGGCAGGCATGGTGCTGGAGCATCAGCTGAGGGTTCACATCCAAATCCACTTACAGGAAGCAGAAAGAAAGGAAGTGATTGGGAGACTGGGGATGATTAAAGGCTTTTGAAACTTCAGCCTGTCTCCAGTGACATACCTCCTCCTACAAGATCAGACCTCCTAATCTTTCCCAAACAGTCACCAACTAGGAAAGAAGTATTCAAATGCAAGAAACTTATGGGTTCATCTTATTCAAACCACCATCTTGATCAATCATTTTCTCATTGTGGACAATCATTAAGTAAAACAACAGCAGCCAGCCTTAAGAAATGCCATGTAGAAGGGACAATGACTATTCCTATTATACCATTGATTGTTTGTATCAGTCAGTAAATTCCCTCATTAGAACTGCATGTCCTTTTTCTCTAACTTGTATGTTATATTGGTTCAGCCTTTCATCCTTTCTTTAATTTCATGATTGCAGCTATCCTGTATGATGGTAATATCTTCTTTACTGAAGCCCCTACTCCTACCAAGTTGTCCTGAGAAGTAATTGTCATGAGGCCACAAATTCAGGCTGATGGTCAGCTGTGATGTTAATCCTGTAACCTGCTAATCCACTTCATTACAGATAATATAAGACTCTAGCACATAATAAAATCATTGCATGATGAATACATACTTGAACCCAAAGAAACCAAGTGAGTGGAGTATTTAATATCTGGGTCAGTATAGGATGTCAAGATATACTCTTTTTACAAGAATAATGCAATAAATGATATCAGAATGCAATTCATCTTAATAGAGGATTTTTGTGTCCTCGATAAACCTTTGATGAGCAACTCCAGTAGCTGAGATTTTTTTTTATCCCAGCTTCTACTGCCTCACCCCCATGTTGTAATTAACTCTTCCTTTCTGTTCACTTGTAGTAGTTTTATTAGCATTGCTACACTGTCTCAAGTGATCCAAGACTGTTGGCTCTGAGTATGCATTGATTCACATTTTACTGAATGTTATCATTCCTACATGAGTTTAATATGTTCCCCAAGGGTTCCTATGTTGATATGTAATCTCTCACTGGAGATACTATAAGAGTAGAAACTTAATTAATTATGACTGTTGGAGGTAGAGAATTTGAAATATTATTAGAAATAATAAAATCAACAGTGTGGAACTGCCAGGATTCAGTAGTGGTGTCTTCATAAAGAGAGAAATCAGAATATACACACATGAGAGAGAGGCAGAGAGAGAGAGAGAGACAGAGAGAGAGAGAGAGAGAGAGAGAGAGAGAGAGAGAGAGAGAGAACTGTCTCTCACTATCTGATGCTGTGATTCACTCTGCAATCATTTAGCATAAAGATGACCACCAATTGTGGGCCCTTGGCCCTTCAGAACTGTGAAATCTGTCAACCTCTTTTCTTTATGATTAGTGACTCCGACTTGGGTATTCCATTATAGTAACACCAAATGTTTTAGTATCCCGAAGATGATGTTGCTTTTAGTTCTGTATGTTCAAAGGGAACAAACTAATCTTCAAATATGGACATGTCATTTTGGTTAGTTATGTTTTGTTAGTCATGGTCATTAGTAAATTTTTTCATAAGGCCTAAAGATTCATTATACAAGCACCCAAGCTACACATTTTAAAAGCCCTAACTTCTACCATATCATCTTGGGAAGGAATTACTATAGACTCTCAATGTCTACACTAGTAGTAAATTGTCAAATTATCCTGTTATCTGCCAAGTCATTTCATTTTGGACTGTTAGAAGCAAACTCTTCCAGCATGCTTCTCTGTCACCTTGCCAGTTGTTTTACCAGAAACTGCTTTGTCCCAAGTGTATCTATAACTAGCTCCTGAGTGTCCTGTAGCATAGTTTAAACTAAACTCTCATAATACCATGTTAAAGGTAGCTGGGAAATAAGAAAAAAAAACCATACAGAGAGTGGCTATGGCTGCTGGTTCTTGTCTTCTGAATCTAAGGGAAGCAGTGATTCCATCATTTACCACTCAAGACTACCACTCATTCTACACTAAGATGGTTGTTGTAGAACTAACCCTTCCCTAAGGAACATCACACTCCCACAAGCATTAAGATGGCCTTCCAATACAAATACACCCATATTTCAAATGACTGTCCTGCTCTGAGTGAAGCTATGCCACTCACAGGAAACTGACTTTGAAATCTATTCTGTGCTAAGTTTAATCCTGTGCAGTTTCTTTGAGAAAGTCTTTTTGCAATGAGATTAAAAGTTTATATTATCAGGAATTTTAGGTGCTATGCTTCTATTTCCATTTACCTGTAGTTCTACAGAACAGAGATTAAATATCGATTTACATTTTTTAAATAATCAGATTACTTTGACACAATCTTGCTTTCAATTCAAGTGTGGGTTTGGATTGGTTTCATAACAATAAGATGTCCCATAATATGTAATCATCTCCATTTCCTAGCTTCCAAAAGATTCTAACCCTGGGTTCTGGAACAAAGTATATTTAGAGTGTTTCAGCAATAATTAGGAAAATCAAAAACAGATAAAATGGTCATGTATTTCAAACATCATTATCAAAATTCATGGGTATGTATCTATAAAATAGAATATAATCTCTTAAGAGAAAAAAAGAAAAAATATTTTAACAACATTTTATTGTGGGGAAAGATCACAATTCTCTGAAATGTTACAAAATGTTTTATGCAAAATGGGAACTTTACCAGAACAGTACTATAGCAATTTGGAGTCCAAATCCTCACATATTCTTATAATTCTAATTTGTCCTTTCCTGGTAGTCAGCAAGATCTGTGTTCTTTGAGTCCTCACAAAAAGAGGTATACTCTTTTGCAGTAAATTAAATCAATTTACATTTGTTCTGGGTCTATGAGATTTTATTTTCTCTGATCTTTATTTAATTTCCATTCATCTCTTCCCAGAGCATGTTTCATTGTCTTCCTTTGATTTCATGGCAGGTGTTCTAACTTCTTTGGCTTTACAGAAGTCCCTGTGTTACAGAGCAATCTGCTAATGCATAACATTTCAAGCTCCATAGAAACTACCAAAAGCTTAACAAAAAACTGGATAAACATTAACTACAATAATTAGAGAATCCTTATTTTGTCTGGCAATTATTTCCAGAACCATGGAACCAAAATAAAATAAATTGAAGGTCTTCTTAACTCATAAAGTGATTCAGATTATAGTGACAATTTTATTACAAGTCTCAGGACGCTGAATAATATTTATGAAGTAACAAGTTAGCAGGGAACTGTGCTATATCTCTATACATAAATACACTGAGTAAAGTTTAAAATTGTTAAACCTATCTATCCCAAAAGTCGTTTATCATGTTTTAGGGTGAGAATATTCAACATAATTTCTTCTTGCTTTTTGAAATTTCGTCTTCCTGTTCCCAGTCACCTCTAGTAGTCACTATGGTACTCTTACGAAGTCATTATTGCATTCATGGGTAAGATCATACTTTACGGCTAGAGAGGTGGACTCAGTGGTTAAGAACACCAACTGCTCTTGCAGAGATCCTAGAAGCCAATTAAGGTGATGCACAAGAACTGCAGGGGATCTGACATATCTGGCACCACACACAGATACACATACACACATAAGTATAAATAAAATAAATCCAATTTTTCTTCAATACCTTAAAGATTTTATTAAAGAAGTATTTTACTTGCTTGGTTAGAGTTGTCCTGAAATTTATTTATTTATTTGAGGGTATTGTGATTTCTTCCTCAGTCTGTGCTCTTTTGTATATAAGAAGACTTCTGACTTTTGTGTGCTAATTTTGTATCCTGTTATTTACTGAAAGTATTTATCAGCTCTAAAAGTTTTCCAATGAAATCTTTAGGGTCTTTTATGTATAAAATCATATTGTCTTCAAATAAAGATACTTAAAATTTTTGCTTTCTTATTTGTATTCTATTGCTGACCCTTCAGTTGTCTTATTGGTTTAGCTAACACTTTAAGTATATTGAACAGACATTAAGAGATGGATTTTCTTGTGTTCTTTCTGATTTTAATGGAAATATTTTCAGTATTTCTTCATTTAGAATCATGTTGCCTATAAGCTTACTATAACTTGCCATTGTTATGTTTACTTATGTCACTCCTATCCATAGTCTCTTCAGGACTTCAATCAGGAGGGAGTGTTAGATTTTGTCAAAAAGGCCTTTTTGGCATCTAATGAGCTGATCATGTGCTTTCTATATTTTAGCCCTTTTTAGTGGTATATTTTATTATTGATTCATATATGTTGAACCATCCATGCATTTCTGGGTTGAAGCCATCTTGATCTCACATATTAATATATCTAATATTTTTAGATATATTCTTGAATTCAACTTGTATGTATTTTACTGAGAACTCTTACATTTATGTTTTTAAGGATGAGTATTTAATTTTTAAATATTTTCTTCATTGTGTATTTATGTGGTTTTGGTGTCAACATAACAGTAACTTCATAAAAAAATTTGGAAATGTTTCCTATTCATTTTGCAGAATAATTAGAGAAGTATAAGTGTTCTCTTTGAAGGTCTGGTAAAGTTCTGGGCTTAGTCCATCTGATCATGGTTCTTTTGAGTTGGGAGATTTTAAATTATTACTGTATTTAACTAGGGTTCTGTTTAAATTTTTATTTCATCTTGATTTAACTTTTAGAGGTTGTATGTATTGAGATATTCATCCATTTCTTTTATATTTTATAGTTTGTGGGGTATAGATTGTAAAGATTATAAGTCTCTGAATTTTTCAGTCTGAAATAATTAATATCCCTTTCTATTTCTAATTTTATTAATTTGGATCCTCCATCTCTTCTTCCATGGATCTTCTTTCTTCTCTTTTGGTTAATTTGGCTTAAAATCCATCAGTCTTTTGGTTGTTTTCAAATAACCAACTCTTCAAATCATCAATTCTGTGTATTGTTTTTGCTTGCTTCTATTTCATTGAGTTTAATATTCTGCCCATCTCCCATTTTCAGTGTTGTTTCTTCTTGGTTTTTCTAAAGTTTTCAAGTATATCATCCTGTTATTAATATGAGATCTCTCCAGGTTTTGACATAAACACTTAATGACATGAAAGCTCCTCTTCAAATTGCTTTCACTGGTTTTCAGAAGTTTGGGTATGTTGTGCTTTCATTTTTATTCAATCCAAAAAATTTAAGTTTCCTTCTTCATTTTTGTCTTGACCCAGTTTTCATTCAGTAGAGTTTTAAATATTCCATCGGTTTGTATACTTCTTATCATTCCTGTTGTTGTTGGTATATAGATTGAATCCATGGTATTCAGATAGGATGGAAGGTGTTACTTCAATTTTCAATTATCTGTTAAGACATGTCCTAATGTAGTCAATTTCGGAGAAATTTCTGTGGGTTCCTAAGATGAAAATATATTTTCTTTGTTTTTAATTGGAATGCATTGCAGATATTTGCTGAGTTCATTTGTTTTCTGATATTATTTAACTTCAGAGTTTATCTGCTATTTTTTGTCTTCATGGTTTGTCTATTGAATACTGCACCTTACCACAACTGGACAATGTGTTGAGAATTAGAGACTTTGGAACACTCAGTCCTGTCTGGGATATCTTTATCATTCTTTTCCCTTCAAGCTGCAGGAATTATAAGAGCCAGAATTAGTGAATGACTACAAGGGAACTCTGTCTTCCAGACACAACAGGACTGATACCTGTATGAATTCACAGTGACCATGAGAGCATGCACATGACATGTACAAATTCAAGCCAGAAAAAAAAAAACCTCATCATGAAGAAGGAGAAATGGGCACAAAGTCCAGCCCCTAACACAGAAGCTATTTGCATCGGTAGTTTATGGGAGGTGGGAGATTAGTTTCCTCCAATGGAGTATCACTGGGTATAGCAGCTACAATTCATGGTAGACCTGATATTCAGTAGTTGACCAACAGAAAATAGACTCCATTTCTCTCTCTCTCTCTCTCTCTCTCTCTCTCTCTGTCTCTTTCTCTCTCTCCCTGTCTCTGTGTGTATTTGGTGTTGGAATTGTTTTTAAAAGATATAAAATACAAATTTGGGGGTTTGGAGGAGATGGGGGAATCAATTTTGTATTGTATGAAAGTAATTTTAAAATTAAGTATTTTTTAAGAAAAATTATGGGGAGTGGGAGGGTGGAGATGGAAGATATCTACATTAAGGGAGTCATTTTAGGATTGGCAAGAGACTTGGCTCTAGAGGGGATCCCAGGTGTCTACAGGGATGTCCCCAGCTAGGTATTTGGGCAGCAGAGGAGAGGGTGCCTGAACTAGCCTTGTCCCATAGTCACATTGATGAATATCTTGATCATCACCATAGAAATTTCATCCGATGGATGGAGATAGAGACAGAGACCCACATTCGCATTAGAGCAATGGACTGAGTTCCCAGGTCCAGTCGAAATGCAGAAGGTGGGAGAAGATGAGCAAGGAAGTCAGGACCACGAGCAACTGGTCCACCAACTGAGACAGTGTGCCTGATCTAATGGGAGCTCACCAAATCCAGCTGGATCAGGACTGAATGTGCATATGATCAAACCGGACTCTCTGAATGTGGCTGTCAGTGGGGGCTGACTGAGAAGCCAATGATAATGGCACTGGGACCTATCTCTTCTGCATGTATTGGCTTTTTGGGAACCTAGTCTATATGGATGTACACCTTCCTAGGCCGGGATGGAGGCGGAAGGGCCTTGGGCTTCCCACAGGGCAAGGTACCCTATCCCCTCTTAAGGAAGCAGGGGGAGGGAAGAGAAGTAGTAGGGGAGTGGGAGAAGTGGAGGAAGTGTAAATTTTTGAATGAAA
This sequence comes from Ondatra zibethicus, assembly GCA_004026605.1. NCBI lineage: Eukaryota > Metazoa > Chordata > Mammalia > Rodentia > Cricetidae > Ondatra > Ondatra zibethicus. Next base: position 15,611 of record PVIU01014341.1, read on the forward strand.
AATAAAAGAATATGAAAAAAAAGAAAAATTATGCTTTCATGCTTTTTTTATTTCACTTAATATAATGAGTTATCCACACTGTAGTAAATTATGGGATTTCATACTTTCTGTGTCTAAATTGTATTCTATCTGTATATACCACTTTTTGAAATTTACTTATTAGCTGACACATCTTTAGGTTATTTATATTTTTAGCTGTTATGAGTAGTGCTTCACTGAACAAAGGAGAGCAGATATCTCTTTAATATATTGATTTAATTTCTTATGGATCTGTACTTAGTAATGTGATTGCCAGATTCTTTTAAAGCTCCAATCTTCAATTTTTTTAGGGAATTCCATATAGTTTTTACCATGATGACTACCCCAATTTATGTTCCCAATAACAGTGTTGGGATTTATTTTTCCTTTTTCTCCATAGTCTTGTATTCCAGAATGTGTTCTAATAGTATTTTCTCTTACTTGTCATTCTTTAGTGAAAATCTGGCTGCTTTCTATAGGTTTATAAGTTGTGCTGTGTTATTTTTTCAATACTCCACAGCCTAAGAGGCTTAAGGTAAGAAAATTATTACCTTATTATTATGTCACAGATCCATAAGCTGTAGTCAAAAGTTTAGGAGAACAGTGGAGTTGGTTGTCCCTAAGACCAATTTTGTTGACTTGTAGGTGATCATTTCCTTGCTGTTTCTACACAAGTGTTTCTCTGTGTATTTCTGTGTCCTCATTTCAGTGTGTGTGTGTGTGTGTGTGTGTGTGTGTGTGTGTGTGTGTGTGTGTGTATGTGGGTGTGTGGGTGAGAGGGAGAAAGGGAGATGGAACTAGAGAGGGGTTCATAGAGAGGGTGATAGACATCTTACAAAGGGAAGACAGGGAGAATAATATAGTTCAGGAGAAGTAAAAGCAGAAGTGGAGACTATCTGGAGTCAAGAAGAGAAACAGTCAGTGGAAACAGTTTGCACACGGAATGGCAGAGGGGATGGAACAAGTATAATCTCACATTTGCAAGAAGGTTACTTTATATGATCAATTGAAAAAAAATGAATAAAATAGAGACCATACCACACGTGTTTGGTCACACCTTTAATCCCAGGACCTAGTAGGTAGAGTGTTCATCTTTCTGAGAGAGTTCGAGGCAAGTTTGACCTAGAAGGTAAGATTGAGATCAAGCAGGGCCAAATAGTGTCTCAAAACACAAAAGAATGATTTATTTTGACATTTGAAATAATACAAGTCATAAGTATTGCCTTATTATTTGTAAAATTTATAATACCATCCGTACAGTTAATAAGTATTTTTTTATTTTTAAAACAATCTTATTTTACATATCAATCCAAGTTCCCTCTCCCTCCTGTCCTCCCAATCCCCTCACTTTTTCTCCACCCCATCTACTCCTCAGAGAGAGAAAGAAGGTGGAGCTCCTGTGTAGCAAGAATGGATTTTCAGGGATGGGGTAGCACCAAGGTGTTGGTCTGGAGACTTCTCAATGACCTTGTGGCAGAAACTGAGGTGAGGCATGGGAGAGCTGGTCTGTACAGTTAGTCGAAGCACAAGGTGTTCAGGTGGCTTCTGTCTATTCCAGTCCTATCCTCATGGAGAGCTTCTGGTAAGGGAAAGAGATATTCAGGGACTGAACAGTTTCTATTCCCAACTCTCACCAACATCACTGTCACAGTCTTACTTCTGTCAATTGGTGTAGGTGGTCCTTCTTTCTATGTGTATTTTCATTGGTAAATAAAGAAAACTGCATTGATCTTTTGATAGGGGAGAGATCAGGTAGGCAGAGTAGATAGAACAGAATGCTGGGAAGAAGGCAGTGTGGCAGACGCCATGTTTCTCTTGAGACAGACACTGGTTAGGAATCTTTCCCTGTAAGCCACGACCTGGTGGTGGTGCTACACAGATTATTAGAAATAGGTTAAAAGAATATGTAAGAGTTAGCCAATAAGAGGCTAGAACTAGTGGGGCAGGCAGTAATTAAATGAATACAGTTTCTATGTAATTATTTCGGGAGTTAAGCTAGCCGGGGGCGCCGGGAACACAGCCTGCGCCTCTTACTACAGTCAATGTCAAGAACTCACAGATTAATCTAGGTGAAATGAGGGATCAGAATTACAAGATGCAGAGAAGCCACAGTATTTGGACATGGACTTCATCAGCTTAAGGGCCACTTTAAAGTCCTCTAAAATGAAATTATAATTGCAGTGTTTCACTAAGATCCTCTTAGACAAGCACCACAAAAAATTTATATTCAATATTCAATACAGTCAAATTAATGAGAAGTGTAGCAATAGGATGAACAATGGCTAAGTTCCAACACACTCAGGCAGAAAGCACATAGTCCATTTATGCATTACCAAATCCATGCACTGTTCAGAAAACCAAGTGAGTAGTTAATTAGTGTTAAGTGACAATCTATTGCCACTCAAATTTATGACATGTTAATTGATATCACACAGAAGAAACATATAGAAGATTGGTCATTCTGTTTTTGTCGTTAGTTATAGGAACTCTAAACCCACTCTGTCTGTTTTTCAAGTTTACATCTGCATTTGCCCTTGACTTTCTTTGTCTTTCCTTTGATACTTAAAATAAGAGAAATACAAACTTGGGTCTGAGCAAATCTCCATGGCATTTAAATTTGTGATTTTACCAGAACATGAAAGTCAAGGGTAATTATGATTCAAGTCATTTGAGTCACTCAAAGGTATTTTTATGTAGTTGTTGATGTTTAAAAAATAGCAATAAATTTTTTAAGATGTCAGGATATTTTAAAAGAAAGATAATTTCAATAGAACTCTCCTTCAAGTGAAGGACAGTGTCAAGCTATGAAAAACAGAAAGTAAATTGAGGAAACCAAAGACTTGCAAGCTTTCACAGCTCCCTTATTAGACCTGCTGGGATGAAATAAACATGTCAGATCAACACATTTGCTTTATCCCAAATTATGTAGATGAACACCTGGCAAACATAACATTTTTACAGCACAGATTCTCAGAAATACTTCATTTAAAAGCTTTGAGAAACTTCTATAAATTGTGTTGAAATTGTAAGTATAGAATGTACCATTTAACACACACACACTATGCACACACACACACACACATATATATGTATAACAACACTCACATGCATGCATATATTCATGTCCCCAAATAATTCATAATTGTGACACACACAAGTCATAAATGCTATATTATATGTAAAATTAAAAGAAAATCATACAGCTTCTTCATTTTTAGTGTATTTTTAACATAATATTTTCTAAGACAAAGTATTTCTTCTAACAGTAAGGCACTTAATATTTCTATGTGCATATTAAATATTTAGTATTTATATTTTATTTAGTTTAATTTCAACTGGAGAGCTACACTCTTAAATTCCACAGAACACTGGTTTTGTCTGTTTGTTAAAAGTCTTTCCTACTTTCAAAACAACAAGAATATCAAAAGAATTGCATGAAAGAGAAATTTTTAAAAATACAAGAAGTTGGGCTTTTTATTTTGTATAATACATTGAGCTGATTTAAGTCAGTTTTATTTAACAGAAATAAAGAAGAGTTACTCAGGATTATAATTGTTGGTTTTTAGGTTTCACACAAAAACCAAGTATCTCTTACTATGATCCTGATTTCTGAATTGTAACTGCTAGTTACAGTTAAAGCATGCTTTTGAGGAGTTCTTTTTTTTTTTTTTTCTGAGACAGGGTTTTTCTCTGTAACCTTGCTTGTTCTGGAACTCCTTCTATAGCCCAGGCTGGCCTCAAACTCACAGAGATCAGCCTACCTCTGCCTCCCAAGTGTTGTGATCATATGCGTGCAATGTCTTAAGAAGGAGAATAAAGACCATCCAATAGGGATATATTGTTGTGCAATAAGAGCAGAGGTAACCTCACAATGTACCATAGTCACTCCCTTAGAAGAAAGAAGCCAGTTGTGTGAGGCACCTCTGTGGGGCAAGGCTTCATCTGCCTTCTTTAGAAGTGCATGTCTGCATGTCTGTTAATCCTTTATTAAACATGTAATTCAGTTTCACTGTTTTGTATAGAAAAGTTGTATTTTTAGTACTACCTATCAGCTAACTTCAAGTTTAGGTATAAAATTGATTAAAAGGAAATAAATAAAATAAAGGAGAAAAGAAATATATTTTAATTTAGTTAAACCATGATTAAAAAAGAATGGAAATTCCTTTATAACCAGATATAAATATACATATTGATCCAGATGCCCATGAGAATATAGAGAAAATGCATAAATCAAGGGATATGCCATTTAGGTTTTGTTCCCTACTGGAAGAAGTGATAAATAAATAACAGCCATATATTTTTAAATCCTGAGTACTTATAAATATATTTGCTGTACCTTAGAGGCAAGGACAAAACTCCAAATTGCCCTTTTCTCCTTTTTTCTTCATCTCATCTAAACTTTTATCTTGCCCATTCCCAAAGGGAAAGAAGTGTTTTCAGATATTTTAATTAGGTTAGCATACGAATGCATGAAAAATAATATGCATTCTAAAATAAATGGAAAATTAAAAAGTAAAACATTACATGTGGCTATTTGAAATATACCTATTTGTTTATCCTTTTTTATTCTTGAAAATTTTCATACAATATATTTTAGTTATGTTCTTTTCCCTCCCCTAATTTCTCCTAGTTCCTGCCATCCCTACTTACCTGACTCCATGTTCTTTCTCTCTCTTAAAAAATGAAAACGACCACAAAACCAAATAAACACACACACACACACACACACACACACAGAGAGAGAGAGACAGAGAGAGAGAGAGAGACTAACTAGTAAAAGCCCCTGAACTCTGTGTTAGCAATTATTTCAGAGCATGCATCTACATTTGAGAGTGACTGATAAACTCAGAGTTTTTTATTGAAGATAACTGGTTTTCCCCCTCCTAGTGTCTATCAGTTACAAATGGCTTCCCTTATCTATGATGGGATTTTGTCTGGTTGGAACTTGTACAGATTTATGGGACACTTACATAGTCTCGGTGAGTTTATAGGGGCATAATACCTGCTGTGTTAGAAAATGCTATTTCCTCAGAGTTATTTACCATCTCTGGCTCTCAGTTCTTCCTGTTTTCTCTTCCATGTACTCCTCAGAGCTTTAACAGAAGGGGTGTGATACAGACATCTTATTTATGCTGAGTATTTAAAAGTTTCTCATCTCTACACATTGTCCAGTTGTGGTTCTCATGTTAATTCTCATCTACTGCAAGAAAAAGCTGATCTGATGAGTGTTTAGCACTGTGCTGATTTCTGGGGATAGCAATATATTTTCATTTTATTGATATGATCATTTATCAGAGTAATTGTAGTAGGTTTTATCTTGGGGCACATGGCCTATCTAATCTCAGGTTCTTGACCTCATTAACAGTTCAGGTATGGTTTTCAGATTATACAGTATGCCTTAAATCTAATACAAAGATAGTTGGTTACACCATAAATTTGTGCCGCTATCATCTCACTCAGTGGGAATGAAAGCTGCTATTGTACTGTGCAAGGTTCATATCTGCTTTTCTCCTTTGGTAGTTTGTGATGTACTTTCTAAAAAGGCTATCACTAGTGAGGGGAAGTAAAGCTTCTGGTTGAGCATCAGTTTGATTTTTCCGTGTCATAATATGATGATATATTATGTGATGTATTCAGCAATAGTGTTATTCTTGAGTTGTGGAAGCTAAAGGATAACTTTGGTAACAGCATGTAACGTTTAGGGGATTATATATTACCATGACTCATAAAGATGTAGGAGTTAAACAAAAAAGTAACAAATTGTGAATGAATGTGAAACTTAGATAAAATATTCTAATTCAATATCTTTCTTCACATACCTTTTAAAAATAAACCAATTATTCAGAATAGGAACAAATGATGATAATTCACAGCTTGATGAGAAGTTGGCAAGATTGGAGAAAGCCAATACAACCTCTAAATAGGATGAGGTATGATACTGATGGTTGTAGTTCTTGGGCTATTGAGAGGAAGGTAAAAATATCACGGTCACACTTTATTTTTGTCATGTGAGTCCCAAGTTGATTGTTTTGTCCTCTTTTCTGTTTCATTAAGAACATTGGATTAATTAAAAACTTGTTTAAATGCTGTTCTACCATTTTTCAATATAAGTAACATACTCTATTTTGCTTTCTTCTAGGTTTTTGTATACATTGTTTGAGAATTTCATATGGTGTGCAATGTGTTTTAATTAAATCTGCTTCCTATTCACTCTAACAAATACCTTATTCACCTCTAACTTTTTTCTCCCAACTACATAAGTTCCTTTTTAATCCCTGGCTTAACTTAGAGGAATTCTGGGTCTTTGGAAATGAATGCTGGATAGTACTTTTGTAACGAGTAGAGAGTTCATGCTAAGGAGAAAAGTAAAAGTTATCTGCTGAGATAAAAATTTTCATTTAAATGTTTTTTATCTCTCAATTAAATAATGAATACATGTGACATGAAATTTTATGTGTGTATGTATATATGTGTGTATGTGTGTGTGTGTGTGTGTGTGTGTGTATGTGTATGTATGACTAGATTATATGAGAAAGGAAGGGCACCATTCAAAGTGGAACATGAAGCAAAGGAAAGGATGGTGAGGAAGCTGCATAAATAAGAACAAAGCATAATGACACACATGAATAAAAATGCCATATTGAAACTCATTACTTTGTCCTAACCTAAAATGTTAATAACAAAACAAAACACCTATTGGTCTCACTCATCCAAGAACTACGATGGCTTAATGTTCATTTATTTGACCAAAATGCCCCTCAGAATGGCAGAGAGGATCATTCAACATTGCCCCTTAAAATCCCAAAAGTCTTCTTGGGACTTACTTGAAGAAATGAAAATGAAATTTCGTTGGGATGTGGAAATTGTCTACCAAGACACTGTCTTCTTGGCTCACATTTTGCTATTCTCCTACTGTTGTCACAGATCATGACACTATTGATCCTTCACAAGCCCAAGTAGCTCTCAGCAACAGAACCTCCAATTTCAAATCTCCTTGTAAAATCATATTCACCATACAAGGATTTCATCCTATTATTTTTGTTTAGCATGCAGACGTACTTGAGTATTAGCAAGATTTCACAATCCTGAATCCTAGCTAGGCTCTAAACAAGACAAACACCACAATCATAATCTCTAAGCTATCAATAAGATCAAATACAGTTACACACCCACCCCTCCCAAGCTTATGTATTACTCTGATTCAATTTAAAGCCAATTGAGACCAAAACAACTTGCTTTTGATGATGTGAAAAACATACATCAGTAATGGCCTTCTTGCACACTACGAAAGGATCCTAGCTTTTAGAAGCATCAGCCTGCATTTTGCGTTCAGGCAATTATATCCCCCAAAGTTTGCCATAATCAACTGAAGTGACACAAAGTGATTTTTTCCTTTAGGGAGACACAAATTAGGCTGGAAATATTAATGACTTAGACCACTCTTTAAAGTCCAGAGAGTGCTCTGGTTTTGGCATTAAACCCTAATTCAGTTTGTCTGACTATTAAAATTGGTCCTCCCAGCATAAAAGGACATTTAGTCACCAACCAAACAGGATTACTGTATCTTGGATTTCTGCCACTGGAAACCATTAAGAGGGTGTGTCCTGGAAGAGAGGCAGAGGTACAGATGTGGAAACTAGGGTTTCTATCCTTCAGAGACTCATTTCACTGAGACACACTTAAATATATTAGCAGTCTTTGAATGTTCAACCCTTCCTTCAGTCCCAGTCCATTTGGTACAACTTGGATAGATTACTCCTGGGAGAGCCCTGGAGCTTTGCTTTCTGTCTTCCCAGGATCACGCCACAAAACAATTTTGACAAATTGTTACTACAGACTTAAGTTTAAAAACAAGGACTATATTCAGTGAAGATTTACTTTTCAGTTTCTTTTACCCTTCAAAACTTTGTTGCTCACTGGAACAATGAAGATCAACAATTACACCTTGGTTTACTTGTGACAGATCTGGCAGAGGATGGAGGACAATGTTTGTATTTTAATCTATGTTTCTAACACTCACACGAACATCTTTGCTGCTTCCATTTCTTTTACATGAGCCAAGTAGCTGAATTTTACACATCTGTCAATCATTTTGTATTTGGAAATCCTCTCACCAGGAGAAATACTCAGGAGCCTTGTAAATGATGAACTTATGATGGGAACATGTTAGAGTTTGAAGCACGCCTGTTGATTTCCAAGTCAATGACACTCAGAGTAGTTCAAGTTCTCTTAGAATATTCAGCCAAATCATTAAGGAGGGGTCTTTTCCAAAACTCTATCAACTAAAAGAGAAATTAACATTGAATTTGTCAGTATCCATGCCTAGATAAAGGAAAGAAAGCTGATAAAATAGATAATGGTAGTAATTGAAACACTGAAGTTCTTAATGATGTTCCATGGCCCAACTTCACAGAGTCTTTTCTCTGGCCCCTCAACATGCTTTCACTGTCTTTTTAAAATATCCTTGATGTTGGTTTCTCCTAAATTCATGCTACCTGAAATAGAAGTTACATATTCCTCACTTTCAGTGAGAATACATGCAGATGGATAGCATTGTATAAAGATGTAGAATGTTCTTGTCAGATGTGATGACATCACTACCCCTTTCTGTTTCTTTCTCTCTCTCTCTCTTCTTCTTCTTCGTCTTCCTCCTCTTCTTCTTCCTCTTCTTTTTTCTTTTGGTTGCTGTGAATGACAATCTGGAATTTGAGACTATGTTGTTCTAATGATGTAAACCCCAGGTTAAATCATATTTTTATTTTCATTTTTTGTCTTTCAGAGTTTTATCTTGAAAAATTCTTTGTCCTGTTTTCACTTGAATTTCAGTGCACAGTGAAATAAAACATGATTATTAAATAAATTTATTTTCATTTTGCTGTTGGAAACTAGGTCCTCCATTTTTCATAGTTATGAAAATGTGCATATTTCCTTTGTAAAATAGGCCAAACAAAAGCAGAGAAAGAAAATAAATTTTCTGGGTTGTGCTAAAGGTCACAGCCATCAAGGGAATGAGCTAAGCAGCCACTCCACAGAATGCTAAAATCCTCTTTAGCTCTGAAGTAGAGTTCATGCTTTAAACAAGAAAGCATAGCCCTGAAAACTCAAGCTGACTCTTGAGTGTCAAATGTTATATGCAGAGAAGTTCTACACGATACATTTCCTTAATGGCTGCTGTTTCCTAAGGAGGTGTCAAATGGCCCTAGACTTCATCACTTATTGGCTCTTACCATTGTATAGCTGCATTAGCTAATTTGTTTGAGTCATGCATTTCAGCCAAAGGCAAGCTTAAGAATATTTCACTACTAACTGGGCTTATGTGGCCTCAAAGGGCTCAGAGAAGATAAATCTTAAGAGATGTGGCAGCTGTGGGGACATCTCTGGCTTCAGTTCACAGTCTGTAACTTTCACAGATATCCAATTGAAATTGAAGGAAAACAAAAACAATTTAGAGAATTACCTTCAAGCTATTCAAAGTTGTTTTTGATATTATTATATAATTACACCATTCCCCCTTTCCTTTCTTCCCACCAAACACACCCAAGTACCCCCTCTTATTGTCTTTCAAGTTCATAGCCTCTTTTTCTCTGCTGTTACAAACACACACTCATAATTACATGTATCCAACTGTCACAGTCTGTATAATGTTACCTGAATGTCTATGTGCATATATTTATAAATCGTTAAAAAATATCTTTTAGAAGGCTAGGTTCTTATTATGTTTCTTCTGTTCCCTTACATTTTTTCTTGCAGCACAACTTGAATAGAAATATATACTGCTTATTTCAATGTACATATTTTTTTTAATAAAAAAACTTTTTAAAAAGAAAATAAAACAATTAAGCAACCAAAATTTTGAACACAGAATGCATTTGATGTTGAAAGACAAAATCCAGTCTTTCTGAGGATGTGCACTAATATTTCTGACAGATTCTGTGAAGACTGATGTAAAAAACAATGTGATGGCATGATTGCATGTAGTCTGTTTCCTCTAAGTCTCTACATGCAATTGAACTGTGCTGTATGAGAGCTCGATTGGCCACTTTCTGCATTCAGCACAGCATAGCTGTTCCAGCATTCTGTGCTAGAGTCTGCTAAGCAGCACTCAGTTCTGCTCATTTTATTCCCTAGTAGACAAAGCCACTGACCTTGTCCTTAGAATTAAGAGCTAAGACCCAATGCCTTTATAATATATGTTTAGACCAAGAGGTCAGTCAGTCATGCATATAGTATAAAAAGGAATAAGAGTTACGTAAGGCTATAAGTCAGGCAATAAGGAGGGGAAAAGTAAAGCTCGGCAGGTCACTATAACCATTTTTAATTAAATGTAGGCTACTAAAAGTCACAGTACCATTGTGTTCCAAGGCACTTTACAGCTGATGTGATGGCTTACTCTTGCTGAACAGTGTGGCATGGAGGCTGGAGTGAATGGATAAAAAATTACCAAGGAGATCAGGTTCGTGGGAACCAGAATCAAGTAAAATAAGGTGAACAGATGCAATTGTTTTCTAGGTTAATACCACATCACTAGGATGAACCAGGGTCCGGATATTTCAGTCTTATAAGCATGGATTCCGATGTAAAAACAAGAATGTATTGTAGTTTATATCTATTGCTTCCATGAGGAATGAATGTATTAGAGTAATATTCTGTCTGTCTTTCATGGGTACTTAAATACAGGTCAGTCTAAATAAATTTCATTATGAACATTTCATTTAGTTAGTTGTTTGGTTATTAGACAGTATCTTATACAGACCAGGATTACCTAATACTTAATATATAGTTGAAATTGGCCTTGAACACCCAACCCTTCTATTTCTATCTATGAAATCCTGGGATAATAAACACAGACTATCCAACTCTGCCCAATAAGAACATTTTAAAGAATGATTAGGATGACCTCTGTAGTACTTGCATTTTGCTATTAGTTCTATTTTTGCAGTTCATTCATTCATTGCCCAATCTAGACTTGTTGTTTCTATACAGATAAACTAATTGTTGTAATTTTATTGATATTATTGAGAAATAAAATATAGGAAAAAGATAATATTAACATATTAAGACTTACTTTAGAATATAAATAAAAATTAATTGGCATTTACCTGTCTATACATCAGCAGACAATTAATGAAAATCTTGTGATCTACAAATTGAGCATGACAGATCCATATCCTCATTGACAGAAATGATCAAAGGAAATCAGCTATAAAAACAACGAAGACATGTATGAAGATGAAGCACATTTTAAGTCTTCAATGTGTATAAAAATACCAAAAATTTCCACTGGAATTACATTCTCTTTGATGAAATTGAAAGAATTAAAGTGGATTATTTGTCATGAACTAGACAATTACTCAAGAAAAAGAACATTAGGGTTGTTCTTTTTATTTAACCACCACATTGTGGTGGTTTAAATAAGAATGGCCCCCACAGGCTCATATATTTAAAAGGATTGCAAGGATTAGGAGATGTGGTCTTGTTGAAGGAAGTGTGTCACTGGATATAGGCTTTGAGATTTCAAAAGGTCATGCCCAGTCAGTCTTTCTCTTTTTCTCTGTCTCTATCTCTGTCTCTGTCTCTCTCTCTCTGCCATGTAGATCAAGATATAGAACTCTCTGCTAATTTTTCAGGATCATGTCTTTTTGCATGCTGCCATGCTCTCTGTCATGATGATAATACACTATTTCCCTAAAACTATACGCAAGCTCCCCAACTAAGCATTTTCTTTAAATAACGGTTGCCTTGGTCAAGGTGTCTGTTCATAAGACAATGGTTAGGAGTCTTGTACTAAGATACATTCTGATGAAATGACATTAAGAATAGGATTGTTCTAAAAACACGCACTTGAAAGATGTCAGAAGATTCAAGGACCTCTCTAGTAGGCACTTCACAGCAGGTGATGAAACATCCCAGAGATGTCTCCTTATCCAGATTTGAAACAACATATACCAGATATCTCTCCTTATGCAGATTTGATTATTTTCCTGTAATTAACAGGAAGAGACCTTTCCACAGGATTATTTCCTAGAGCACTGCAAGTATGAAAACTTCTGGACTTTTAATAGAGACTTCAGATTTAGAGGTTGTAAGATGAATCAGTGGGTAAGATCACTTGCTACACAAACATGAAGACATGAACTTGAATCCTCAGCACCCATGTAAAAACGCAGAGTGGCCAGTGCTTTGTGCACGTGGGAGGTTGAGACAAGAAGATAACTGGACTCTGCCACCCTAGGCCCACATCTGGGGGAAGGCCCTGGCTCAGGGAAATAAGGTAGCAAGTGACAGAACAGGACACCAAATCTCCCCTGGCCTCTGGATGTATGTATTTACTCACTTATAATAGTGCATAGGCAGAAAGTGCATATACCAGACTTACTCAAACACAAACATGTTTGAGACAGGGTCTCTAGACCAGACTGGTTTTGAATGCAGAAAGATCCACCTGCCTCTGTCTCAGAAGTGTGAGAATTAAAGGTAAGTGTCACATACCCAGCTATAATTTTAATTTAGACTCCAAAGAGTTTGTTTTCTCCTAAAATTTCTACTGAGGATTTCAAGGTAAGTAAAGACAAAGAAAAAATCTTGGAAGTGACATTTTAATAACTAGGAAGGTTAGTGGGTGATAGATTTACCCTGATATGTTAAGAACAGGTGACACCTTGGCGTAATTGAACAGGAAAATTTGGCTTGATTCTCAGAAGATAACACATGTTGAAATGGGTGTAAACAGTCATCCAGAAAAGAAATGATCTTGGAGGTAAGAAATTAGAATAAAGCAGGCATTGTGGACTTCATGTACCACTCATGCCCAGTCACCTGATGCTTATAAATAATTGATTGCAGGGATAGCTTCCCCGTCATTACTCAGGAGAGGCAGGACATCACAAAAGATAAAGGAGCAGCTTTATGGTGAGGGATGGATGTAATTACAGTTATTATCACAGAGAAAATGAGGCAGAACAAGTTTAAAAGAATGAAAATAAGATCAAGGATCAATTTAAAATGCATTCTTATCTGGCCGTAAATATCACACTGTATCCTTGAAAAAAATTAATCACATGTTTAGATAGATGTACTAAATATTTTTAAATTTCCTAATCCATTGCTGCTCAGAAAAAGGGTTCAAAATTGAGACTCAAATCCTTCTCACTTAATGCTCATAGGTAGATATTAATATTTATGTCTCATTTTTTTAAACATGAAATCGGAATAATAAGCTATTTTTCCAATTTAGACAGTTCAGAGTTCATAAAGCTGGGACTTCAATTTAATCTCTTCCCAGGATCTTGGGCTATCTTCCAGGAAAAAAAAAACACAACAAAAATCCATCTTTTAAAGACTTAACTGCCCACATCACTAACCATCTTCTAGCTAGCCCTACAGAACAAAATAATATTCAATTCAGTGAAAACTTGTTGTCAAAAGTCATATATAAATACTTAAAGTGTTATAAAATCAAGTAAGATTACAGCTCTCTGGTGTGGGAGAATTGTCTGTATTCTGTCAATCATGTTTTAAATAAATGCTGATTGGCCAGGCAGGAAGTATAGGTGGGACAACAAGACAGGAAGTAAAGGTGGGGAAATGAGAACAGGACTATTCTGGGAAGAATGAAGCTCTTTCCTCTGGAGTCCTGCCCAGACCACCAAGAAGCAGGATGTGACCTGCTCCACTGAGAAAGGTACCAAGCCATGTGGTTAACATAGTAAGAATAATGGGTTAATATAAGTTATAAGAGTTAACAAGAAGCCTGAGCTAATAGACCAATCAGTTTTATAACTTATGTAGACCTTCTGTGTGATTTTCTTTGGAGCTAAACTGGGCAGGACAGAAACCCCAACAAGCCGGCCCTCATGTTACAGCTCTCTAAACTTTTGTTCATATTTAAGAGTATTTATATCTTCAGCTCATAAATCTGCCCTTGCTTCTGGGTGATGAATGTGCACAAGCTGGTAGCCCTGGATCTCTTCTCTGAAGACTGTCTAAGACACACTCTATTAGAGGACTACTGATATCCTCTACCAGAAAAATTTAAGATGTTACTATTCTAGAGCCACTTTTGAAGGTATCAGATGTGCACAGTAAGAGGATTTTAAGGCTCAAGTTTGCATCTCACCATACTGTTTTGCAATAGTCCTCTGAGTTTCTTGAACCCACTTGGCACATGCTTCAACCAACTTCTGTTACCAGATAACTAACATACCATTACAAATGTGATAAGTCAATTCAGATAGTCTGGAAGGGCTCTTTACCCCAGTCAAGACTTTTTTTATTTGGATTTTAGCAGCAAGAAGGACATCACCAGAGTGTGATAACAATCCCGAGAGTGTCTAGGTCTCAGGCTATATCACCATGTCATTCATTATGTGGATAATACCTTTATATATTGAGGTTATTGTTAGCTGCTTCTCACAATCATCCTGCAGTATCATCTACTACATCTTTTGTGAGGGATGTGGGGATTGTAGCTATGCATGTGTGCTCAGCAACCTGAGTTCAGCATTGGTGTAGCTCCTCAGGAGTCATCCACCTTGTTTTATGAGTCAGGGTTTTTAACTGGAATCTGGGCTTGCAAATAGAGGAGGCTGTGTCAGTCATCACTGCACTATTTCTACAAGGCAAGTGGGCAATGGAGATCCTGGAGCTTAAACATTTTCCTCTTGACTCTCGTTCTTGCCTGCCCACCATAGTACAGTGTCAGCACGTTGGGGATAGATAGGTGAGAGAGCCTGGTTCCAATGTACTTCATTCATTTTTCTCAAAATATGCACCTGTGTTCATGGCAAATGAACACATACTGTATGACTAAGCTGTGTGAGTTCATTCTGCCTCAAGCTCAGAGGCAATAGAGAACAATATCTCCAATGATGAGATGAACTATAAGACTGAGCTCTCACTTTCAAGGACTTACTTAAAGTCTCTTAATGACAGTAGAGAAAGAAAGTAGAAAGGATTCCTTTGGGTTTGCAAAGCATCAGAGTTACAGCCTGAGTCTGAAGCTCATGCACACTATTCTCCCTTAATGAATGTCTAATTCAGAAATGCAATACAGTCCTATTGTCAGGACTACACATCTGTGATCCACATCACAGCAGAACATCAGCTTGCTTGGAGGAAAACTGAAAGCCCCTGCTGTCTCCATTCTGCTCTGGAAATCTTGCATGGGTATTTGGAGGACATCGGGCCTACTATCTGGGCTGGTGCAGATTACCATCGAGAATTCATGTCCCCACAAAATGCTAACAAACAAGGTTACAAAATATCTAGACAAATAATATACACATGTCTGAAGATATTCATTTACCTGTACTGATATTCATTTACTTCTGCCAAGTGGTAACTGCTGTACAATGGAAGCCCTAGGGTATTATATAAAGAGTTTGAAATGTGTAAGAAACGTACCTTTAATTTAAAATTTAAAACAAAAGCTAGTAGGAAAGTACAGATCTAAAACAGAACCAGTAGCATGGTATGGGAAGGCCTTCTGTACATGTCTTGCTTTTATTGGTTAGTGAATAAAGAAACTGCTTTGAGCCTATAGCAGGGCAGAACAGAACTAGGTGGGGAAAACTAAACTGAATGCTGGGAGAAAGAAGGCAGAGTCAAGGAGACGCTATGTTGCTGCCAGAGGGGAAAGGCACAAGCTGCCAGCTGGAACCCTGCTGGTAGGCCACAAGATTCATGATAAAATATAAAATAATGGAAATGAATTAATTCTAGATGTAAGAGTTAGCTAGCAATACACTTAAGCTATTGTCCAAACAGTATTGCAAATAATATAGTTTCTGTGTGATTATTTTGAAAGACTGGGTGGCTGGAAAATGAACAAGCAGCCTTCCAACAACAGTAGCACTCATGCATACACACACACACACACACACTTACATTAATTGAGAGATTTGGATTGTGTGATTAAGAAGACAGAAAGAATCCACAATGTGCTCTGAGAAAGCTGGAGGTGCAGAGATCCATGCTGCCTCTCAAATAGGCACCTAGAAAGTAACAGACACTTTCCTTTTAGTGTCTTATGCCATTTATGTTTCATATATATCTAGTGGTGACCCCTCAAATTGGGAAAAGCTTTATGCTTGTGTTAGAGAGTACCAGAGAAGGAAGTGAAGAATGTAGTATGTTAAAGGCTCACAGGTACAATAGAGTTAAATGGAATAGTATGGAGGGAATAGCCAGGAAGAGGAAATTCAAGGACAAACTTAGCTTCTTTTGTCCTGTTTAAAATTAGGAATTTAAGATGGTGAATTTCATTGTGATGATTTTTGCAAGCATTTTGTTCTCATTCATTCTCTCTTCCACTATGGATTTTCCTCTCTCTTGCTTTTATTTCGTGCCTTAGGTCACTTTTAATCCTTTAATCCTCACTTAAGATCCACCCATCATAATTGCTTCTAGTTTTATCATATATACACATGTAAATACGCTTCCATGTTTGCATATGTGTCCACACACCTTTATGCAAATCAAAATGTAGCAACTGCATATGAGGTAGAAGTGTGCTGCATCTCTCTCTCTCTCTCTCTCTCTCTCTCTGACCCTAGATTTGCCAATTATGCAAGTATTTTATTTATCACTGAATAAAAAATACATCAGCAAGTTCTGTGTTGGCTTCAATAAGACAAATGGTTATTACTCTTTAACACAGCAACAACACTCCATAACTGAAGTCAACACAGTCAACACTACAAGTTACTTGTTGAAATAATCTATCCTAAAGAAAGGAAATTAGGAAAAAGAATTTAAACAATTCCTCCAAACCCCACATTTATAAATATTGTCATATTTAAAATGTTTGAAATGCATGAATTAGTGGGAAAGCATTTTCCCTTTTGCAACAGAAAACAAGAAACAGCAACAGTTTACCAAATGCTCTAGGAATCCAAAGCTGCACTGTTCTGGATCCGCACCTGAACACTGTCATAATGACCGCAAAATGCTTTATACTCACCTCTCTCAAGTAAATTCTACAGAAAACCTCATTGCAACCAGTGTTTGTATTGTCTACTACACTGATCAGAAGCTATAATTTGCCTAAATGTAGCTAACAGTAAACTCCTAAGAAGGTGTCTTCCTACTAATGATGGGAAAGCTGTCAGATATGTTGGCTTAGAGGGTTTTCAAATATTTTATTTTATTAGTCATTTTTTAAGTAGAGCAACATTGAGAAGGTGAGAACTGAGCCTAGAGATGAATGGGAACAGGAAGTGAATCAGGTTGCTCTCTGGGGAAGAGTGTTCCATGCAAGTAAATAGTAGCAGATTTTTAAAATTTAGTAGTCAAGGCAAACAGAGTGTCTGAAGCTGCCAGGCCAACAGAATATGATGAAAATAGGTGTGGGCTCAAGACTGAGAGATCATGTTGAGTATCACAGATAATCAGAAGACACCAGCTTTTACTTCACAAGTAATGAATAACCTTAAGCATTAATGACTTAGGCTTATTGAAGAATTTTGTACTTTCTGTACTGAGAATAATTGGTAGAAATTTATCACAGTCACTAAGGCACTTAACAACTATACTATTTCAGTTAATTCTTATAGCAAAATATGTCCTACCAGCCATTTTATATATCTGAAAACTGAAACACAAAGAGATACAGTAGATGGAATGGGTTACAGTAACTAAAGAGTAGACTCAATATTTAAACCATGAAGGAAGCAAAAATTGTCTATTCCTTCGAGCTCCAGAGCAACAGGCCCCTCAGTTAACTGCATCAAAGGTCAGAATAACCAATAAGACATTTTAGTCTTGGGAAAGGGTCACAGACTTTTAGGACACTTCTTTCTTAACTATTTCCAGTACATGTATGATTATTGTGATTGTACTTCTGCTACAAAATAGTTGGCACATAATATGTGCTCAAAGAGTTTGTTTCCTAAGAGCATCTGGTTATCCCACATATGTCTGTAGCGAGCATTGGCTCTTATAAGGATTCTTGTGTCCCTGACTGGACGAGTCATTGTTAGGTTATAGAATACTGAGTTGATGTTTATCAGTTCTCTGATAACAACCTCATGCTATTTCTGAAATGTCCTTTTATTTTTTCTGACATGAAGTTCAGAAAAAATAAGCAAGCTAAATAAATGCTAAGACCACAGTAATGATCATTGATTTTAACTGGAAACTCATAAATCCTCATAATTCTTTACTGTCTCTAAGATACCTTTAAGCTATAACACCATTGTTTTTAGTTAATAAATATGCAAACAGACTAAGAACAAAACTAATTAGTAAAAATATGAAACTATGAAATTGTTAAATATTTTTTCTTACACTAAAACCAGAATTTGAAATCATACACTGCGAGACTCTTATTTCCTGTCATAGGCAAACTTTGGCTTTGGAAAATAGTTATCAGACAGCAACATGGGAAATCTGCAAATTTGTTTGATCATAAATGTTGCAATTACTTTAGGAGGTAATTCAGAGGATATTGTTAATTTGCAAAATTATTTGATTGCAGATATTAGTTTTCTAACTATTTAAATTCCGGACTTCCTAAGTGCAATCATGCATGATTGAACATGAATTTCTTGGGTTTGATTTGCCCAGGATGTTGGCTTTGTTTTCCCACAAGCAAAACCTCAAAATCTAGACCTCTTACATTTTTTTTTTCAGTAAACGTTAGTCAAGATACAAAGAACAGCATAGACTTAGACTGTAGTAAGGAGGCCGCTTGTTGGTTCCCAGCCACCCAGCTAGCTTAGACCCAAAATAGTCACACAGAAACTATATTAGAAACTCTAGCTTCTTATTGGCTAACTCTTACATCTTAATTTAACCCATATCCATTAATCTGTGCATCACCACAAGATCGTGGCCTACCAGCAAAGTTTCAGCATGTCTATCTCTGGTGGTGGCTCCATGGTGTCTCTCTCTCTCTGTGTGCCTTCCTTCTCCCAGCATTCATTTCAGTTTTCCCTGCCCACCTAAGTTCTGCCCTATTAACAGGCCAAGGAAGTTTCTTTATTCATTAACCAATAAAAGCAACACATAGACAGAAGGACCTCCCATACCATTTAGACTCCCTACTTGGGGAAAGAAACTATAAAGGTTTATTTAAACCATGAGACAACTCACAAGTATAGACCCATACAGGCTCATGAAACCATTTTGCTCATGTGAAATGAAGCATAAAAGAAGGTAGCAATGTTTAGATATTTGGTCTCATGTAAAAAAAAAACCTGGATAATTGATTTATTGAGAAGATGATGCTGTATTATTGGGCATAAATTACAGTCCTTGCAATTTGGTTTGAATAGTGGCCTTGGAGATTATTAAGAGAGATTCCTCATGAGAAAAAATCTCATTAAACTTTCAATCTGACTTACTCTAGGCTTGACTGGAAAGTACATAAGAGGTCCATTTAAAATCAGAAAATAGAACACATCAGTATCTGGTAAAGTGACAGTTTATAGACACTGACCATCATTGGCCTTAGGAAGGTTAGAGTCTCTCCACTTACAGTACCTGAGTGCAAACACACTTGCACATGAGATGGGTTAAAAGAACTCACTGTGGTTACATTCTAAATGTATATATTTCATCTGGTTTTTTATTGGTTCTAAGTTCTATGAACTTGTTTTTGGTAATAAATCAGGAAGAACCATCTTTGTATATGATTTATATTGAACAAGACTTAGGAGTCTAAGGGGTCTAAGAGAAGGATATTCTATCCACTGCAAAGATAGTAGCTACTGACATCATAGAACGTATTTCTGTGTTTGACTGAAACTCATTAGGCACATGCACAAGCACACACACCCTCTTCCAATTATACTCTGAAAGTAAGTGCCTTAATTCTCTAAGACAAAAGTACATGTTTGTACACAGTCATTCTATTTTTCTAGCCAGCTAGCTAAAATCAATTTAGTAAAATTCTGTTTATATTAATTTACCTATATTTTATTTAAATTTTTACAGTTTTGTGCATGTGTACAATGTGTTCTGTGCACACTCACATCCCATCCCCCATTACTCTCTCCATGCCCCTTTCTCCTTATAAAGAGCTTTTATCTTTCCATTTATTCTTTTCTCCTTCTTTCTTGCCACAGGGTTTTTTTTTTTTTGTCTTGTGTAAGAAGATATAAGTGCTATGTGTTCAGGATTAAATTGTCACTGTCATATACAAAAGATAGCATTTCATAGAGCTCCTCCCCACTGGCCAGCTCTTACAATCTTTCTATCTCATTGTCTTTGATGTTCCCTGATCTTTGGAAGGGGTTATATGAATGCCTCTCTTAGGGCTGAACACTAGTCATTCATCTTCAGTGAATATTTTCCATCAGCTGCTGAAAAGATGATTTCATGGCCAATTAGGACAAAAATGATAGTTCTAAGAAAATAATTGTAAATATTTAGAAGAGAGCTTGGGTACGTCTATTCTTAACAGTATTAAGTTAGGCCCTACTGTGACATCCCCAGCTTTCTTCCAGGTTTAGAGTACAAGGTGCATACTTCTGCTTGTGGGGTAGGACTCAAATTCAATAAAAAAGTGGTGAATTACCATGAAACAATTGTACCATTGTTGTGCCAGTGGCCACATCCTACCTGGTAGGTCACTATTATATTAATCAAGATCCATAGCTGGGCAAGTCTGCTGATTTTTTCTTCTCCTGCAGCCTATACAGAACCTTATGCCACTGTGAGTACTAGCCAAGAGGGTACAGGATTATAGCATACTCCAGGTTTATTATTCTGTGTGCTATATTCTATGTGTGTGGTGCTGTCTTCAGCAATGGGATCTTACTGTGCACTCCTGGGGGGAGACCAAGAACAATGGCAATTTATGTCTTCATTACAAGTATGTTAACTATGCTCATTTCACTTTACCTGTTGGACCCAGGCTTCATATTCTTACATAACTCTACCAGTCTCAAAGTCTAGTGTCAATTTCTTAAAGTAGGAAAAGATATTTAATCACCCCATATAATGCCTCTATAGTTGGTTTAATAATTTTTTCTTGTTGTACTGTTTTTTTTTCTTTTCTTTTCTTTTTTTTTGTTTTGAGACTAATTTCAATGGAACACAAACCGTTCTTGAATTTGCTATGCACATGAGGTTGGACTTGTGCTGGAGAGAGGCTGCTTGTTTGTCCCAGCCACTCAACCCTGAAATAATCACACAGAGACTATGTTATTTAAATCAAGGCCTGGCCCATTAGCTCTAGCTTCCTATTGACTATCACTTATTTCTTAATTTAACCCATTTCTAGTAATCTGTTTATTGCTACCTAGCTGTGGCTTACCAGGTAAAATTCTGGCACCTGTGTCTTGCAGGGCTACATGGCTTTTCCCTGACTCCACCTCCTTTCTCCCAGCATTCAGTTTAGTTTTTCCCACCTACCTAAGTTCTACCCTATCAACAGGCCAAGGCAGTTTCTTTATTAACAAATGGTATTCATGGCATGCAGAGGGGAATCCCACATTAATCTTGAACTTTGTATTTTCCTGCCCTTACCTTCTGGATGCTAGGGTTATAGGTATGTGCTAATCTGTGACTGTTTTAAATATACGAATCAATCATCAGTGACTTACCTCCCTCTCTTCTTTGTTTTACTTGCAACAAGATCTTTGTGGTCCAGTGAAGAGCATAGTAGGAGATTAAGTAGACAGTCAGTTAATAATGGTTTGAGTTTGTCAATTACTTCTTAAACTTGTATGATGCTTTTATGTACTGTCTGAAGAAACTTACAAGATGAAAGTAATTTGTAACAAATTAGAATTTTTAGCATGTAGTTATGTTTCATGTTAAAGTATAGAATTTCAATTTATATTATTATGTAATGCAATGTTCCTTCAACACTCTTTATTCAACCATTTGGTTTCAGCCCACAATGAAAACAAATGAATTTATTCCTTGTGCTAGTGTTTGATCGTTCAGAAAATTGTCTCTAGCTTTGTATTAGGGGATATGAGAGTAGCATGAGAGATAAAGATAGTTAATATAAAATAGCCCAGTGCATATTAAAGTGACCATAAAAAACAAAGTATTTCATAATCAAATAAAGTTTTGAGGAATGGAAACATACAACTGATTGCTTTATCATACAAAAGCAGAAAAGCACATGTCCTGTTGAGTTCTAATTGAGAGGCCAGATGGAAACTGGCAGTCATACTGCCGTTCCTGGAACACGAGAACCACATGAGGCACTGGCTAATTCATACCAATTTCTATTTGCATATAGCTAGAATAGCACTTCAGAGTAAGAACAAATTTCCCAATCTAAGCATCCCCCAGAAAGTGGATATTCCTCTGGTAAACAGCTGATAACAAGTTTCACTTTTATTAGGCATTGTCCAGTTGTTATGAACAATTCTAATTATTTTAATGTGTGGAAAGAATGTGAATTTCAATACATAAATTATGTGAAGAAATTACACACAGTAAATTTTACTCGTGTTTCTATTAGAATGCATAGGCAAGCTATATATATTTGTACTGTAATTCATTATAGTAACAAATAGAAATGAATAGTGTATCTAATAAAACTGAAACACAATTAATAAAAACTCAGGGATACAAATTGAGGTTCAACCTGAAGGTCAGAAAAGTAAAACAGCCAGCCATTGGCTCTCATCTTGACCTCAGTCTGAAAATGGTGATCCTTCCTCCAGGAAACCTCAGAATGAGACTTCCTCTGAGAACTGTCTAACCCCATTTTATAATCCTCTCGAGGGCTGTGACTAAAGGCATGCACTATTGGGATTAAAGGTGTACACTGTCCACTTTCTATGGCAGCTAGTGTGGCTGCTGGAATTAAAACAGATACTGCCTAGTCTGTAAGGGTGAACAGTGGGGTGGTTTGACTCTCTGATCTCCAGGCAAGTTTTATTTATTAAAATACAAATGAAATTGCCACAAATAAAACTACTTTTATACATTCATTGCAGTTTGCAATGCCTCTCCATCAAGCTTTCTCTAACATATCTCTGACTTTCACTACATCTGAGGAAGAAGATGATCTCTTCATCTCTAACCCCCACTACAACTCAGGTTGGATTATCATCTCCATGTACCCATTATCAGAGGTCAGGTTATCACAAGCTAGGGATTGTCTCTTTAAAATAAAAATTTTCTTCCACTAAAGTTGTAGGCTTCATTTTCCCTTAAAGACACTCTATGATTATAAATGTGTAAATTATTGCTAACGTAGGCTTAAAAACCAAAATTCAAATTCTATAGTCACCTAAGAAGACCTATACATTAAAGTATTAGTTTAGCAAGATAAACCATATACTTGGCCATAAAAAGTGTCAATATACTAAAAAATGATTGTTATATAACCACAAACTATGCTTTGTGACTGCAATGAAATTAAATTAGAAACTGCTATTAGAAACAACAATAAAATTCCTAAATATCAGCTAATATTGGGCAATCAAATAATGCAAATTAAGTAACTATTGGAGCAAAGAAAGAATCACATAATGTTTATGAATTGTAACTAGATGAGAATAAAATAAAGCACACCTTCATTTGTTGGGTATACTTAATGTAGTATTTATCAATGTCTTATTTTCAGCCAGACAGTGATGGTGCATGTCTTTAATCACAGCACTTGGGAAGCAGAGGCAGTAAGATCTCTGATTTCAAGGCCAGCCTGGTCTACAAAGTGAGTCCCAGGACAGCTAGGGCTATACAGCGAATTTTTGTCTCAAAAAAAATAAACAAATAAAAAGTTAAAAAAGCATATTTTCTATTTTTTAATATTACAGAAAAAGTCACTTAAAAGAAAACAGCAAATTTCTACATCTCTTCATGATGAAGCTGTTCAAAATTCCAGCATGGATAAGGGAGTGATCTCTGAGGCCTTCCTCATGACTGTGTACTATTGTCAGCTAATAGTTGCTGAGTAAGAGTTATTCTCACTTGGAGAAATGGCCAATGGTAGGCTGCTGGTCTCTCAGTGGATTACCCTGTATCAATGACCATTTGGAAAACACTAATTAGAATCAGGGTGTTGATTAAAACAACAATCAAAATGAAGAACATGAGGTTGGGTTAGGGCCACTAGGGAGAGTTGGATGGAGGTAGTAGTGGACGGATATGATTGAATACCTTGTATAAATGTATGAACCTTTAAAATAAAAAACAAAAACATTATTTAATGAACTATAGAAATGGTCCCTGAAAGTATCAAAAACCTCAACATAAAGCCAGCAACACTGAACCTCATAAAAGAGAAAGTGGGAAATACATTTGAATGCATTGACACAGGAGACCACTTCCTAAATAGAACCCCAGCAGCACAGACACTGAGAGAAACAATTAATAAATGGGACCTTCTGAAACTGAAAAGCTTCTGTAAAGCAAAGGACATGGTCAACAAGACAAAATGACAGCCTACAGAATGGGAAAAGATCTTCACTAACCCCACATCAGACAGAGGTCTGATCTCCAAAATATACAAAGAACTCAAGAAATTGGTCATCAAAAGAACAAATAATCCAATAAAAAATGGAGTACAGACCTAAACAGAGAACTCTCAACAGAGGAATCTAAAATGGCTGAAAGACACTTAAGGAAATGCTCAACATCCTTAGTCATCAGAGAAATGCAAATTAAAATAACTCTGAGATTTCATCTTATACCTGTAAGAATGGCCAAGATCAAAAACACTAGTGAGAGCTTATGCTGAACAGGTTGTGGGGTAAAGGAAACACTCCTGCATTGCTTGTGGGAATACAAGCTTGTGGCGATTTCTCAGAAAATTAGGAAACAACCTTCCTTAAGACCCAGTAATACCACTTTTGGGTGTATATCCAAAAGATATTCAGTCATGTCAGAAGGACATCTGCTCAACTATGTTCATAGCAGCATTGTTTGTCATAGCCAGAACCTGGAAACAACCTAAATGCCCCTCGACCGAAGAATGGGTAAGAAAAATGTGGCACATTTACACAATGGAGTACTACATAGCAGAAAAAAAAAACAACATCTTGAATTTTGCAGGCAAATGAATGGAGCTAGAAAACATCATTTTGAGTGAGGTAACCCAGACCCAGAAAGACAATTGTACTCACTTTTAAGTGGTTTTTAAACATAAAGCAAAGAAAAAAAGTCACAATCCCAAAGAAACTAAACAACAAAGAGGACCCTAAGAGAAACATACATGGATCTAATCTACATGGGAAGTAGAAAAAGACAAGATCTCCCAAGTAAATTGGGAGCATGGGGACCTTGGAAGAGGGTTGAAGGGGAGGGGAGAGGCAGGGAGGGGAGCAGGCAAAAATGTAGAGTTCAATAAAAATCAATATAAAATATTATTTAATACAGAAAACATGAGTAACCAAACAAGTTTCACCTAAAGAAAAGTTGAGAAGACAAAAGATGATCAGATGAAACAGACCAAAATAAGTCATGAGTCAAATGAAGCAAAACAGATTCTGAGACAGTAGAATGCAGCTGAATTGTGGTCAAGCTCACTTTCCACAGGGGAAAGTGTTTCAGCCATGGAAAGCATAGCATACATGGTCACATGTTTGCACTCAAAATACCTTCACTCTGATGCCATCAGAAGAGGTATTCACTGGTGAGAGATGACACCAAAGGTGACATGTATTCACACTACAACCAACTGATCCATTATTGCTGAAGGCATGAACCAAGAATCATGGACTTGGAGTGCCATCAATTATGAACGCTTGTGATAAATGTTCATCAAGGGTAAGCAATTTTGTAGGATTTGCTCTATGGTCAGTCAATCTTTGATGCAGTCTTTCAATGCATATATACCATGCCCACAGCCAGTAGAGTTTCTTTCATCACAGTGGTGTTTAGAGATCACAATATTTCCTTATGAAGCTAGACAATTGGTTGCCACCCCTGAACCTTCTATGTCTTTGTTTCACAAAGTTTCAACACCACATACACACACACATACACATGCACAAACACACACACACACACACACACACACACACACACACACACTTCTCACTGACCATTTTTTTTTCTGGGATTCATATGATATCTGTTCTCACCAGTAAGATTTTGTTTGTTTGTTTGGTGTGTGTGAGTTTTTTTTAAAATTCAAACAGTAGGAATGTCTGTTTCAATTAAGCAAATAATAGCATCTTCTACCCCAAGACAGAATGTCTGCCTATATTTTCATGTGTATTTATGATTTTGCACAGATACCTGAAGTCAGGTATGAAATATGATCAGTATAACATTCTTAAATAAATATTAACTCTTCTCACTGCAGTTTTCACATTGTATCTCAAGCATCTGAAGCATCATCTAGCATATAGTGAGTTGAATAATGTCTGCTTCACCTGTCTTTCTTTTGTGCCTTGCAAGCAAATAAGACTGGCTTCTAATTAGAGCCTATGTCATGCCAATACTTGACAGTCACATTGGTCCTGGTAATACTTGCTTTATTCCATTTAGTCTCCACTAGGGTCATGCTGATATCTTGCATATTTGAATCAAAAAGTAAGTTATATATGAATATTTGAGTTGAACTCATATCTAATCCCCCAAATTTTAGTTCCTCCTGGAGATGCTACATTCATAGTATGTCAACAAGAATTGAGCTGGCCACTGGAAAAAATAGCTGCTTGCTGCTTTATTCAATTTGAGAATGGGAGTTATGCTTTGCTCTTAGTGTATAATTTGTATTTTATAGACCTTGGGTGTTTCTTAATAATATTGTACAGCCCTGATTGTAAAAGTAGTGAGTAATGATAATGCAAATCTCATTTCAAACCTCATAAGGGGGAATCTTATCTACCATCCAACAACATTACTATTTTATTTTCCAATGAGACAGAAAATTCTATCTTGATTTCATTCTTAAACAGGACTACCAACAATCAGCAAAATTTAAGAATCTGAGCATAAAACCCCTGCTCTACCCAGCACCCTCCTGAGCCAGCTCTGCTTTTTCTGTGATCTTTGCTGAGGGTTTATATTCACACGGGAATTAAATCTGTGAGCCTCACCCAGCTGCTTCAGCAAACCTCAACAGCATTTGTTAAAATGGACTGTCTCGACACTGTATGGTGTTTGCAGTTTCCCATGAATTGGCATGCATTTTCCATACTTCAGAAAGTCTGTAAGGCATACACAATGATTTTTTTTTTGAAAGCAGGTTGGTAGAATGAAACAATCTAAATGTGGAACCCTTTTAGCAGCTCTGCTGCAGTGCAGTATAAACCATTTGCTGGAATGTAAGTTTAAAGTCTCCTCCGTCAGCTTCTCTTCATATCAGAGTCTGTTGACGGCAGACACGTAAAGAAGGAAGTGAAGAACACTATGGGGGAGGAGGAGCTAGAGAAGATGGAAAAGGAGGAGGACAGGAAGACAGAAAAGGCAGAAAAGTCAGAGAGAAAGAGAGGGCAGGTTAGGGGAAGGGAGAGAGCAAAATCTGAGATTTGTGTTGTCAGCTTGGACTTTAGTTTCATATAGCCTCCTGTAATGACTTCTCTTTTTTATTAAAATCATGTCTTTGACAGACTTTTAGGAGTTTATGCTTCTGTGCAGTAATATTTCTTATATATGTTTTAGGTTATGTCCTTTGACTCAGAATACAAGGTTACCTCTTCTTCTTGAAAGCTTTGTGTTTCCTGATGTGAAAGGTAGACATTGAGCATTAAAATTTCCATTGAGTATAAGATATTATTTCAGTGATTTCATGTCCACATCTCAGCAAAGGGTATGGGGAATACTGTGGTAGATTCTGTATTGCATTAGAGCGTGTGTTTGTGTATAGGTACACTTTCTTCAACTTTCCAACCAAGAACGCATGGAGCTCATTCATTCATGCTCATTATACTTAGCTGGCCATTCACCCAGTACCTTCAAGCAGTCGACTCTCAAGAAAATGCGACAGTATGTTAAGGGTGTCCATGAATGCTGAGGCAAAGAACAAGAGGTGGGGCCCAAATAAACTAGAACCTGCTATTGTAGTTGTATTAGTATATTACCATACAGTGCTCTGTGAGCCAATGGCACTTGGTGGTGGCAGTCCTTCCATACCTGTAGAAGTCAAAACACAGTATTAATGATATCTAGGTGCCATGGCCACTATTATGTCCCTGTCACCACCTTCAACTGGAACTACCTTCATGGCAATAATAACTAAAACAACATGGAATTTTATGGTTTAAAATTGTTGAGGCCAGATTTGGATGCGATCAGTCATGAGAATGCATGTAGAGTGTGCATCTGGTTCTAGATACAGTTTCCAACATAGCATAAAACTAAGACTGGTGTCAAAAACCTGTAATTGTAGTCTTCTCTGTGTAGCAGCAAGAGGATCAGAGGTTCAAGGTCAACCGTGGCTACTTAGAAAGTTTGAGCTCAGCCAATAAACAAACAAATAAATATTTGTAACAAGTTTTTTGAACATCCAATGACTTCCTTTTCCATGTTGTCTGCCACCTGCTTTTCCTTCAGTACAGAGCTAGGTTAGTCCTTGAGGAACAATCATATGCCTATAGACCGCAGTAATAAAGCCCTCCTTTCCTACTCAGATCTTCCTCCTCTCTACCTCAAAGCTCCTCCAAAGAGGAACCATTGGGTTGGAAGAACTGCATGCCTCCTTTCAGAGCTAACTACCTTTAACGGCTGGCTCATTCTGAGATGAGCTGGAGAAGAAGCAGCTGTTTACTGGCCTTGGTGCTCTTTGTGAAAACCATTAAGAAGGAAAGTGATACAAGAAATAATTGGCGACACTTGGAACATCAAAGCGACATGGTCAATTCTTTAGAAAAACTATATTCTACTTCATTTCTACTTCTTTCCTTCAGACCCTAAATTCTAACACTTTGGAATCCCAGATTCTTCTATTGTAAAATTCAGTTAAATCTCTACTATCCTCCATAATTCTCATCTCTCCACTGCTATCTCTTGGCCGTTGTGGTTTTCTCATGCACTTAGCTTGGGATTATGTGGCCTCAATGTGTATGTTGTCGGCAATTATTCATGTTCAGTCCAGCTGTACTGAGACACTGCTCCTGAGAGTAGAGAGCAGCTGGTGTGACTGTGGAGGAGCAGCATGTACTGTCACCTTTCTGAAAGTGCTGTCTACATGGTTCCTGAGGCAACACTGCAAGAGTCTGGTCCATTTTCTTGGCCCCGAGTGGCCTGGTCAGATACTAACCTGTTCTAAGATGGGGGAGAGGCCTATAGATTCTCCATCAATAATAGTTCACTACAGTGCCTTTTACAGGCTGGCTACCCCCTGCACACTTCTCCTGAGCCAAGGGTCCTCAGGTTTTACACATTTTCACAGTTTATTTTTTATCTGATAAATACATATTCCAGTTGAAGTAAATCTCATGTTGCTCCAATGATTATTAGAAGCTTGATCTATACATAGCATGCCCTTGATAGGCACTTTCCTGTGCTAATAATCCTCAATGCCCCTCAAAGCTTTAAGTCGCAATGTAGCTTAGCTAGCTGAGGTTTGACCCGTCGTCAGTAGAGCTCAGGGATCAACCCCTCAACACTGCATAAACTGGGTTCGGTAGTACATACCTGTAATCCTAGCATTTGGGAGGTCGATAGGATAACTGTAAGTTCAAGTTCATTCTCCACTGTACAGTGAGCTTCAGACCATCCTGGGATATGTATAACCCTGTCTTTAAAACAAAACAAAACAAAATAACAAAACTCAAAACCTTCAAAACTCTGATCTAGGCATTATTTACCATTTTAAAAAATATTAATAAATTTGCTTATTTATTTATTTACATTACATCCTGGCCACTGTTTCCCCTCTCCCCTCTTCTCCTAGTACTCCCTCATGACCACTCTGTTCACACCCCTCAAGTTCTCTTCCTGATTTTCTGTTCAGGAAAGTGAAGGTCTCCCATGAGTATCAACAAAACATGGCATATCAAGTTGCAATAAGATTAGGCATACCCCCTTGTATTAAGACTGGGCAAGGTGGCTGGGCTGTGGTGGTGCACGCCTTTAATCCCAGTATTTGGGAGACAGAGGCAGGTGGATCTCTGTTAGTTCAAGGACAGCCAGGTCTACAAGAGCTAGTTCCAGGACAGGCTTCAAAGTTACAGAGAAACCCTGTCTTGAAAACAAACAAACAAAACAACAAACAAACAAACAAAAACAAGACTGGGCAAGTTGACACAAGGAACAGGGTCCCAAAAGGCTGTAAGAGTCAGAGACAGCCCCTGCTCCCACTATTAGGAGTCCCACAAGATGTCCAAGCCACATGACTGTAACACATATGCAGAGCACCTAGGTCATTCTCATCCAGGCTCCTTGGGTGTTGGCTCAGTCTCTGTGATCCTCTATGAGCTCAGGTCAGTTGATTCTTTGAGTTCTCTTGTGGTGTCCTTGACCCTTCTGGATCCTACAATTCTTTCTCCTCTTCTGCAGGATTCCCCCTCCACCTAATTTTTGGCTGTGGGTCTGCAGCTGTTTCCATCAGTTATTGGATTAATCTAGTGACTATGGGGCTAGGCACAAATCTGGTCATAGAAGATTTCCAGTCCAGGCTATGTATCCTCTATTGCTAGGAGTCTTAGCTGGGGTCATCCTTGTAGATTCCTTTGTGCCAGTTTTTAGCTCACCCTGAAATGCCTGTCCCCACATTCTAGTAGTCTCTTTTGGTATTCTACCCTTGTGTACACCCCTCCACATGCAACTTAATCGCTTATGTTCCCATCACCACCCACCCTCAGTCCTCTCACAAAAATCTCTTTTATTTCCCCTTCCCGGGGAGGTCTGGGTGTCTCCCCCATGAACTCTCCTTGTTACTGAGTTTCTTTGGGCCTGTGGATTGTAGCAATAGTTAGCCCTCATTTTATAGCTAATACCTACTTAGGAATGAGTACATACTACGATTTTCTCTCTTGGTCTGGGTTACCTCACTCAGGATGATTTTTTTTCTAGTTTTAACCATTTGTCTTCAAATTTCCTGGTGTCCTTGTTTTTAACAGCTGAGTAATACTCCATTGTGTAAATGTACCACATTTTCTTTATCCATTCATCAGTTGAGGAATATCTAAATTGTTTCCAGATTGCTGTCAGGAATAGTGGTATTTGTCAAAGGTAAGAGAACTGAATGCTAAAGTAATTAAACATCTAACCAATAAACCAAACATCAAACCTATATCATATATGCTAATTTCACATTCAAAAGCATTTTCACTGTACATCTGAGCTCATCATCTAAACAGACTCAGCTTTTATCTGGTCTTACTTGATTGCTTCCATTTGTTTCTCACTTTAAAAGAGTTTGGCATTAATGATTTGGACTCTGTCTATCTCATTGAGTCTGAGGTCCTGCTTGCCATACTCCAGATGACTTATTTTAACAAATATATCCCAGTTTGATCAGTGAGATTCGACCTACTAGGTTTCAGTTCTGATTCTTTTTGATAAATTGCATACCTACTGATAGTCAATCAATAAAGATATTGCTATAATATAATATTATGTTCTTATAAGATAGTTATCTGAAGGAGAGACTACTGACCCTGGTAGAGCTTAGGGAAACATCTTGTTTTATTTGAACCTACTTTTTAAGCTATTATTCCTGAAATCTTACTCACGTGCTATGGTCTTCACCAGCTTAGGTGAATATGAATGCGAATCCATGCCCATCTCTGTATATTTGTTTTGAAAGAAATTCTTTTCATAGACAATAGTGCAAATAAATTTGAAGCACAGCAGAAACCTTGGCAAAATTTTGGACTTTCGGCTGAAATGAGAGAATCACATGGTGCATGTAGGAATGGGATAGGGTAAGAAAGCAGCAGTGAGAAATGGTGCTGACAGTCGGCCTTGATTGGGAGTATTTTCTATGTGTGCCTCACTGAAAAGTTGTCAAAGCAACTTTTTCCCCTCTGTTCTGAAGGTGTGAAGTATCTGAGAGTGCCAGGAACACATCATTTCCAGCCAAGAATAGGGACTTTCTTTCGCCAATATTGTGTCTCTTTCTTCCTGCCTGAAGGTATGAGGCAGAGAGCTAGTAAATAAAAAATGAACATAAGAGAGAAAGCAAGCAAGAAAGAAAACAAACGAGGGAAGGAAGAGATGAAGAGAGCAAAAGAAGGAGAAAGAGAAGACAGGTCTTAAGCTGGGCAGAGGAAGGGAGGTGAGAACAGAGCGAAGAAGCTAGAGATGACAGGACAGAAAATGTCTAGTGGCTCCAGGAAACACTCAAGTCTATGCGTCGCAACTTTGCCTAAACAGAGAGAGAATTACAATGTTGTTTTCTTCTCTTCATCAACTGCTTCTTTTGCACTTTTTCCAAATATTATCAACAGGCCCCATGCCATCTATTTTCATACTGTGAGAATGGGCATTAGCTTGTCAAAACCCTGCCTGGATCTGACTCTTCAGAGTTACCTACCATCCTCTCTCTCTCTCTCTCTCTCTCTCTCTCTCTCTCTCTCTCTCTTTATTATTAAATTTATTTTTTAAAACAATCTTTTCTCATTTTACATACATATCCCAGTTCTCACTCCTTCCCCCTTCCTGCTCCCCCCACCTTCTTCCCATCTCAGCTTTCTAACCACTCATCGGAGAGGATAAGGCTTCCCAAATGGAGTCGACAAAGTCAGACACATCACTTCGATGCAAGACCAAGGCCCTCCCTGCATATATAGGTTGAGCAAGTTATCCATACAAAAAGAATGGGTTCCAAAATGCCAGTTCAATGCTTCAGAATTTACTTTCTAAATTATTCACAGTGTGCCTTCCTCATTCTACACACACACACACACACACACACACACACACCCCACAAGATTTCATACTATCATTTCTTTGTTCATCCTGACCTCTTTGCCTGTCACATATTCCCTGTATGGAACAATCCCCATTTGTTCTCTAATGTCCTCCAAACAGAAATGCTTAGAGCATCTTTTATGGAAAGTTATTGACTCCAAGCTTGGCCTTTTCTGCTCACAAGGATTTTCTCTGCTTGCACCAGTGCTCTCAGCTGTCATGGTGGTATCTATTTTTACATAAGCCTTGGATTATGCAAGTCAGCCATCTTGTTTTTTCACATTTTTTTTAAAAATCTCAACTGTGTAGTATAGTACCCTTTAAAAGGAAATCCTCTGTTGGGGTCCAGCCTCCACATGTTCTTACATTCCAGGGTAGGGGTGTATGGATTAAAAATGTTAGGCAAAAAAGCAGAGACACAAATGAAATATACAGAGATACAAAATAGAGCCGGGGGGAGGGCAAACCAGTGAATATCGAATCTGCCCATGTTTATTTTTCATATGACTTATATAACCCAATCGAAAAGGCGGGAAGAAGGCAAAAGACTGCTTTACCATGACACAAATAGAGTATTTACCTTTTCAATACCCGAAATATCAAATAATTATATCCTGAGTTAAGTATTCTGTTGTTTAGGCAGGACATTCAGGAACCACACCTTAGACCAAGCATACTATAGGCAGCCACACCCTGGGTCAAACCACCTGCCATAACCTTGAAGGAGCGTAAATAGGCCTGAACTCTCTGACCATTGGACAAAGTGGAATGAATCCATATGCATGGGCTCTGACAATCCTCCTAAGTTTGTTGGTTCCATTTCCTTGAGGAAGACATAGTTCTCTACTGTGGAAAAATTAAGCTCTTAGGCTCCCTTTTCATTCATTCACTATTTTATTTAAATGTTTTTCATATATAATTTGATCATTATATTGATCAAATATCAACTTCTCCTACCCACCCAAATTTCTGTTCTTTCTGTCTTTTAAGAAAAAGACATAAAAACAAACAAAAACCCATGAAAATAAAAATCAGAGCAAACACACAATAAATAGTGAGACAAAAAGTAGCACCCAAAAAATGAAACAAAAAGCCTACAAGAACTATGAAACTCTTTTTGTGTTGGCTCACTACTCCCAGGCATGGAGACTTTCTTGGAATGTGGTTGATATACCGACCCAGTAACACTACAATAGCTAAGGCTATTTCCCCTTTGTAAGGAGGTATCAGTTTCAAATAGCTTCTTGGTTATGAATGGGACCCCATGTCCACTTCCCAATGTCAGTATTTGGACCCTGATTGGTTTGAAGCTGTGCAGTTATTTTGCATTCTTCCAGTCTCTGGGAGTTCATGGTAGATACTTTTTCCAAAGGGTCATCCACCACCTCTGGCATTTACATTTTTTCTAACTCGTCTTCCTCATAGACTCCGCCCCCAATCCTTGAGAAGAAGAATTTGATAAAAGTCCCATTTAGGACTGAGTGCTCCAAAATCTGTCACTTTCTGCATTTATTCCAGTTATAGTTCTTTATGTAAATTTTCTTCTTCTATAAGAGAAGCTTCTCTGATGTAAAATAAGGCCATGATCTATGGATATATCAATATGTCTTTAGGACTTATTTCATTGCCATGTTCCTTTAATAGAATAGTAGTATAGAAGTTTCCCTATGCCCACAATGTATTTTGTATTAGGCTCTTGGCAACTATAGCAGTGTCTGGTATGGGTTAGATTTTGAGGAGTAGGGCTTTAATCTAATTTTTAAAAAGTGATTGAGTTGATCATATTCATATTTGTGCCACTATTATACCAGATCTTGCAAAATGATCACTTCTGTTGTGATTTTTTTTGTAAAGTATATAGCTTGGTGAAAATGATTATTACCTTTTCTTGCAGTAGCATGCAGAGTACGTTCTAGCACCATGAACACTAGTCAGTATGGGTAAAGCTTCTAGGTATGCACCAGCTCAACTTCTCCATTTTAATGATATAAGTAAGTGTAATCTTCAACAATAAAACCTTACCATCAGATGGTGAGGTACACGTAACAGCCTTTGCAATAACCTGTGATGTTTGAGGAACACTAGTTTCTTAGGACCCATTTGACCAAAGATTCAGGAAGATGCAAAATATTCCTGGCATGGGGGTTTCTTGGTGCCATAGGATATTTAGTTGGGGCATTGTTCCTCCCATTTGATGGTGACTCCACTTAAATTTCTTTCTATATATATTTATTTTAGGAAGCCTCTATAGCAGGTTTCAATATGGTTCTTCAAAAGAATTTGTTGTACCTCTCTGTATTCTCTTATTTATCTATTTGTCACACCCTCCCCCCTTCCTATTTAATCCTCTCATTCCAGTTTCCTCTTTATCTGTCCATAAAACTACCTTGGGATTTCCTCTTCTCTCTGCTGTTCCCTTATAAGGTACCTCACCTCTGTGGTTATTTAGATTATAACACATATATTAAAAGCTTAAAAGCTAACATCCACATGTAATACAAAACTTGCAATATTTGTCCTTTTGGCATCTTGATTACCTCCCCCAGGAAGAATTTTTTCTAGTTCTATCCATTTAGCTGCAAATTTCACAGTATGATTTCTCTTAACAGCTGAATGATATTCTAGTGTATAAACTTAATACATTTTCATTATCTATTCTTCAACTAATGTACACTTAGGTTGTTTCCAATTCCTGGCTAGTAGAAATAAAGCAGCAGTGAACATGGATGGGCAAGTATCTCTGTCATAAGATGTAGAGTCCTTTGGGTACATGCCCAAGTGTGGTATAACTGAATCTTGAGATAGATCAATTTTCAGATTCCTAAGGAATGACCACAATGATTTCAGTGGTTGTTGTACCAGTTTCACTCCCACCAGAAATGAATAGATTGAATTCTTGCCACCATGTGCTGCCATTTATTTTTTATGAATTTTAGCCATTCTAATTGGGATAAGATAAAATTTCAATGTAATTTGAATTTGCATTTCTCTGATCACAAAACATGTATCTGTAACAGATTGTTGCTTTTTGAAGATAAAGAGGCATATTATCTTTGTTCTATAAAGCTTCCATTTTTGTTTCACTTTCTTCCTACAAAGGCATCCTGGTATTTGTTCCTCTTTCCTTCTGTCTCCTATTGTCACATACTAATCTCTTGCCTCCTTCCCTTAATCTTCTCTATTTTTGTCCTGTTTCAATATCCATGGAGTCATCACTTCCTCAGTGCCTCTCTGCCATCTTTCAATAGACCTGGAGACTCTACTGAACACATCAAGAGCATGCAGTGATTTTCTATAAAACATCCCAAAGATGTCTTATCTTAGTTATATTTCTGCATTTATCTACAATATTAGAATCCTGTGTTTTTCATTCTTCTATTAAATTTGATAATTTTCAATAGGCTAAGACCATGACTTGTATAACACCTAGCGACCACTCAAACAGTAAATTTTTTGAATGAGTAAATGAATGCCTATCTGTTTTTATAATTAAAAGTATAGGTAATGAGTCAAATTTTTATTTATTGTTCTTTCATAACAGAATTATTATAACCCCCTTTCCTCTTCTTGACTAATCCATATCTATCTCTAATATCTCTGCTCACATATTCTTTGGGCATCAGGTATAATGGTATCTGCCTGCGATCCCAGCGCTAGGGAGAATGAGCAGGATTGCTACAATTTCAGCCTGGGGAACAAGATAAATTCCAGGTTAACTTTTGTTATAGTGTGAGACTCTTTCTCAATTAACCAAGAAAATATTTTAAAATAGAAAGCCTCTTACTAATCTTTCCTCTACATAAGTTAGAGGGAAGAGTCCATTAAGTACTCTAATAGAAAAGTCTATTATATCTTCACAACTTTTTTGTTTGTTTGTTTGTTTGTTTTGTTTTGCTTTTCACACATATATTGTATGGTCTAAAGTGTCTCTACACACAGGGCAATCCTAAAATGTTTTTTTTT